>BLSH010066420.1:369958-381934 GCA_018402905.1 Glandirana rugosa | reverse complement strand
TCAAAATGGTCCGACATGTCCGCTGAAATATCGCAGTACCGCAAAAAATCGCAGATCGCCGCCATTTTTAGTAAAAAATAAAAAAAAAATAAAAACCCCAAAAATGAATTCTCATCATCCGTAAACGCGGCCACTTTTGCGCAAACCAATCAATAAACGCCGATTGCGATTTTTTTTATCGCAAATATGAGGAAGAATATAAATCGGCCAAAAACGGTGAAAAAAAATGTTTTTTTATATTTTTTTTTTGGATTTGTATTCTAGCAAAAAGTAAGAAATTTGGGTTTTTTTGCAAAATTGTCGCTCTTCTTTTGTTTATAGCGGCGATCAGAAATGACGCAGCGGTGATCAAATACCACCAAAAGAAAGCTCTGTTTGTGGGAAAAAAAGGACGCAAATTTTGTTTGGGTACAACGTCGCACGACCGCGCAGTTTTCAGTTAAAGTGACGCAGTGCCGAATCGCAAAAAGGGCTCCGGTCCTAAAGCTGGAAATCCTTCCGGGGCTGAAGTGGTTAAGTGAGGAAGGAGGTGAATAGTCGGATGATCTTACTTTTACCTGTATATCTATACAACAATCCAAAGAGGGAACACACACACCCAGGAAATACAACCAAGCGCGTACCCCTTCAGCGGGGAGCGCTTTCCGGTGAGTGCTCCCACGATTGCAGTGCAGGAGGTGGAACACCAAGCACATAACTCACAGCGGAAAATTCGTTTTTTGGCACTTCACAGTTTGAGGATAATTTTGACATCTCTTCTAACAGCACCTTAATCATAGCACCAGGAGATTGTCAACTTCAATTTAAGGACTGTTTCATGTTGTTTTTAAATTTTCTTTAGTTTTCTTCACTCTTTTCTGGTTTGACACATCTTTATGCTCTTGGAAATATTTTTGCACATTAATCGCCTTTTAGGCACTTTATGGTTTTTACCATATTTAATTTGCACAACAGTATTTATTATTTCTTATGCAGCTTTTAAAACATATGCTTTATTTATATATGATGTATTTATAAGTATATTTAACCATTTACTTTGCGATTTACATGCATGTTATTTATATTCATAACACAAGGATTTATACACTTGAGATCTTTTTATTTTACTTTATAAGCAAACCATCCCCATGCATTATATACTACCATAGGACAGTAAAAGTAAAGGTTTTATGCCCCACCCCACTGACTTTTACCCCAATAGCCTTTACTTGTATTGTATACCAGCGTGCTGGAAATTCTATACTAAGGATAATTATTATTTTTTGTGCTTTTTATTTTTTGGGTTTTGTGTTTTTCAATTGAGCAGCACCAGTTTCACCTCTAATTTACCATTCCTGCACTGTATTTGCTATATTGTAACTTACTGTACATAGTCCTGATCACTGTACTCTATACTCTGTGTTGTACAGTACATAGTCCTGACAACTACACTCTATACATGGGATAGTACAAATGAGTAATAACATACTGAATAAATAAACAGACACCATTTTAGTTTTAATGGACATAATAAGGCCACGGTGTTTATTATGGGATAACCCAGTTTTAGCATAACAGTAGAATACTTTTAAACTTAAAATGTCGACATAACTTTAATCCATATTGCCTTCAAATGACCAAATACATTAAATCAAATACCGCTGTCCATCCAGACTACACTGGATGACTAACCCCACCAGCCGAAGTCAAGCGAGGAACACTTGGCTGAGGCCCCCCAAACACCGTGGCCCATTCAATAATGTTCTGCAATCCCAAATTGAAAATATCCATACCTATATTGGATAAATGAACAAAATCATATCTATATAGACCCGTAATAAAACCTTCCAAATCATAATGCCGGTATGAAAAACCCCCCAAACG
The DNA here is from genome assembly GCA_018402905.1 of Glandirana rugosa. NCBI lineage: Eukaryota > Metazoa > Chordata > Amphibia > Anura > Ranidae > Glandirana > Glandirana rugosa. Next base: position 380,071 of record BLSH010066420.1, on the reverse strand, counting down.
AGATAAGCCATTGTGAATTGACCTGTTTAAACACCTACGAATCTGATCTATGTAGAACAATTTTCCAGAAGGAGACCAAATTAATCTAGGTATCATTTCTTAAAAGGAAATTATGGAAAACGGAAATAGAACTTTTATTGAAGAAAGGTCACGCTTAATTTCGCAAAGGAGGTCCCATGACTTAACCTTTCCCAGATCGTTGGCCCCAGCATGGATGATAATCAAATCAGGAATAGGCCAACGACCAGACAAAATAATAAGCTCTTCTCTTACTCTCCTCCATCTTAGACCTCTAATGCCTTGCCAAAATATTCTAAAGGTGCTAGGGTTAAAACCTAAAGTCTCAGAATAAATCCTGTAAAATGCCCGCTTCTGGGCCCAGTAAACACAAGAGTGGCCAACTATCCAGACTGTATACTTGGGAGGACCTGCAAAATAAAAATCAATTAGTCAATAAATCAGGACGAACATAAATTTTATATCTGTCACTATCCCAATGACCCAATCTCTTAACCTTGTCAGGAGAAAACCCAATAGAACTAGCAACCGTGGCCGCCCTATTCTAAATTAATGAGAGGAAAAATTAAGGTGAGAGAACCCTAACTGCTTGAGGCAAGATGAAAAAACTGTCGAAAACTGAAATCTGGTAAGGGGCGACAGATCCGAATGAATGAAAAATGACCCACCAACCGGAGGCCTGACAGACCAATAATGCAACACATTCCTCACTTAAAATGATAAGCCGACCCCTACCCGATTGATCAGTCTTCGACTTGCTTAAGGAAATTTTTAACAAACCATCTGTCACTGAAACGTCCTCCCGTAGAAGCGGAGAGATGGCAGACTTCCTTGAAGCCGAAAACTCCCCCACTCTTAAAGCGGCAAAAAAGGCCACGGAAAAGGCAGCTTTAACCACTTCAGCCCCGGAAGGATTTCCAGCTTTAGGACCGGAGCCCTTTTTGCGATTCGGTGCTGCGTCGCTTTAACTGACAATTGCGTGGTCGTGCGACATTGTACCCAAACGAAATTTGCGTCCTTTTTTTCCCACAAATATTTCTTTCTTTTGGTGGTATTTGATCACCTCTGCGTCATTTCTGACCGCCGCTATAAACAAAAGAAGAGCAACAATTTTGCAAAAAAACCCAAATTTCTTACTTTTTCCTAAAATACAAATCCAAAAAAAAAATATAAAAAAACATTTTTTTTCACCTTTTTTGGCCGATTTATATTCTTCCTCATATTTGCGATAAAAAAATTGCAATCGGTGTTTATTGATTGGTTTGCGCAAAAGTGGTCGCGTTTACGGATGATGAGAATTCATTTTGGGGGTTTTTATTTTTTTTTTATTTTTTACTAATAATGGCGGCGATCTGCGATTTTTTGCGGTACTGCGATATTTCAGCGGACATGTCGGACCATTTTGACACTTTTTTGGGACCATTGGCATTTATACAGCGTTCAGTGCTGGTGGTTTGTTATAAAAACTTAACCATGTGAGAGCTTTTGTAACCTTTCAATATCTGACGAACCTGGAAAAAGGTCGATAATGCCGGCAGGCCAGAAAACCTTAGGAAAAAGGAAACTCCTGCAAGGATCTTATGAATCGAGGATGCCCTCAGATTGGACTGGATGAGAATTGACACAAATGACAAAGCTGTATAAGGATTAACCAAAGTCACATCTATATCATGATTGACACAGAAGATGCACCACCTTGACCAGGCCCGAAAGTATTCATCCCAAGTTCTGGGTGAAACTGATCTCTTCAAATTCGCCGTGATCAGTCCCATATCAAGCCCCAGAGGAATTCTGGGCATTGGAATCCCGTTGGGTCCGCTTCTGGCGCTAGCTCCCGAAATCTGGAAAACTGTAAACGAGATAACGAGTCCGCAATGTTATCAGTCACCCCTGGTATATGCTTAGCTTTTAGCCATATATTGAATTTCATGCAATGTAATACTAAAAAACAAAGCAGCTTGACAACATATTCTGACCTGGAAGACAAAGAGTTTATGGCATATAACACACCCTTATTGTCTGTATGAATGATTACTCTACGGTTTTCAAAAGATGTCACTCCAGATGACCATAGATACCACCACGTGGAATAATTCTAAAATAACTAAATTGCATGTGATCTCAGGAAATTTCCAAGAAGAATGCCACTCAGCCGCACACCAATGCCCGGCTAAGAAGGCTCCAAAACCAATGGAGCCTGCTGCATCGGTGAACAAACCTAGTTCACAATCGTCAATGAATTCCTGCTGCCAAATTGTGGATCCATTAAATCCAATCAGAAATTCGTCCCAAATCCTAAGGTCATCCTTAATAGCCCTGGAAATGGTAACATGACAATAAGGGTTCTTAATACCCTTGGTTGCCATTGCTAATCTCATTGAAAAAAACCCTTGCAGTGAAAGCAAACAAGCCAAGCAACGGCTGTACCTCCCTGAGGAAAACTCTCCTTTTTGACAAGAAAACAGAAATTAGGGATCTAATTCTTGCTAATTTAACCATCGGTAAGCGGAACTCCATGGCAGCAGAATCTATACAAATGCCCAGGAATTCGATGCTAGACGAAGGGAATACCGTTTTTTCCCGTGCCAGGGGAATACCAAACTGATCACACACTTGACAAAAACAGAATAGAGCTTCCGAACAAATTGGAGACCTAGCAGGACCGACAAACAAAAAGTCGTCCAGATAATGAATATAACCCGCATCCGAATAGGATGTCAAGACAACCCATTTGAGAAATGAAGAAAATGCCTCAAAATAGAAGCAGGACAACGTAAAGCCCATTGGCATACACTTGTCATAATAAAATAGATTGTCAAAGTGAAAGCCAAGGGAACTAAAGCCCTGTGGGTGAACCGGTAACAGTCGGAACGCTGATTTAATATCGGCTTTCGCCATTAAGGAACCCCTCCCAAAACGTCTAAGCAGAGATAGAGCCTCATCAAAAGATGCATAACAGACTGAAGCATCAAAATCGGAGACTTCGTCATTAAGTGAATCGCCTGGTGGGTATGACAAGTGGTGTCTCAATCGAAACGTGCCGGGATCCTACTTAGGTACTATTCATAAAGGGGATAATCTAAAATCCAAATCTTCAATGAGCTCCTTCACAATTTTTTCCCTGACAACCTCCGTATGATAACTTACCGAACGCAAATTCTTTACCATGACACAACCTTTACCAGAGAAACCCGGTACCAAAAAACCTTCACTAAAACCGTTAATGAGCAGATCTGCCATCTGGCTGTCTGGATACATTTCTAGCCATGGCAACATTTCTGACAATTTCACAGGCGTCCGAGTTTTTTGGCAAGACATCCCTTGCTTGAGACTGCCCTGAAGAGGGAGCGGCTCTACAGTAACAATGGCAGGCTGGATGAGGCCCTGCACAATGGGCGCACTCATGTCTGAACCTACAATTTGAGAAAAATTTGCACTGTCCTTCGTTAAAGGCGAAGCAGACGCCTTTACGAAAGGAGCTAGATAACGAATTTGCAGGCTTGTACTGACGTTGTGGTCTCTGTGGCAACATTAAGTTAAGCCACAAGCCAACATCCTTAACTCCCCAGCGTAAAGAAGGGTAGACAGATAACTTCTGTCTAAAGTTTTCATCGTAATTGAACCATGAAATACCACCAAAGTGTCTAAAAGCTTCAGACACTATATCTAAATGCTGGAATAATCCTTAACATTTTTCAGGAAACCTTTCGCCTAGCACTGACGCATAAATGCAATATGCTTGCAACCAGTTCTGGAATGTTCTGGGAATGGCTCTCCTCCTGTCCTCCTCCGATCTGTCTTCCGATTTTTTGTCTAGTTTGGACAGAAACTCTTTAGAGGATGGCAACAGAGATAAAATATCAACATAATCATCCTTACATATTTTTTCTTTAACTGAGGATGCCAAGTGGATACCTAGCAGAGAAACTTCGCAAGGAAGGGCTTCTTTCATGCATGTCTCAGCTATACCCGACATAGGATGACTAGAGAGGGGATTAGACAGAACCGATTGCCACGCAACCATGGGTACTCTAGGGACATCATGCATACTAACATTATTCGCTGACCCAGCAACCTGCTCCGGTACCTCTATTGTCTGAGCCACTTTATTACCACACTGACGGACACTGTTCCAACCTGAGGCAACATTCTGAGCTGCATTTAATAATGGACCAATACTCTGCTCCTGAAAAGCACCAAATTGTTGTGCCCCATGCAATGCACCTGCTGACTGTGCACCTTGTGTAAAATTAAAAGGTAAGACACCTCTAGTTTGTGCACTCTGGGAAAAAACAGGATGCAAACCTATCATGGTGCCATTAACATGCACCCCTTGTAAAGCACCAGAAAACCGTGCTCCTCTTAATGCACCACCAAATGGTGTGCCAAGGGGTGTACACAGTGACTGCGCATCCTGTATCGCACCAACTGCCTGTGCCTCTTTAAAAGCACCAGGGAGAAAAGCTCCCTATGCCAGAACATTAGCAGGAATCTCTTGCAGGCTGTTAAAAAGAGCATAGTTATTGGAAGGCTGAGGAAAATTAACACCTCCAGTGGGAAGAGACCCACTACTATGTGCAGCAAAAGACTTACCCTGTGACCTTTCAGCCCTACTAGGAGAGACAATAGACTGAATGAAAGGAAATAAACAGTCATTACCAATAGACATTGACAAGTTCTCACCAATAGAGGGTTGCAAATTGCTGGATCCCTCAGAGATCGTGGCAGGCTGTGACCCTGGTGCTTGAGAAGACGATGAAGGGGGAGCTGAAAGCCCGTCAACTGAAACCTGCTGTTGCACACCAGCATTCTTTCGGACATAAGGAGAAGACAAATTCTTTCTCTTACTGCTGCTCTTCCTGCCTGGAGCGTGGGGGCTGACACAGACACTCGGCTCCTGTTCCTCCTCCAACACAGAAACGGGCTGAGATGCAAAAGAGATGGAGGGAGCCAAAGGTGCATACAGCTCCAAGCACCGCCTGAGCCACTTCTCTCTCCCCGAGCCTTCAGCCTTTTCAATTAACTGTTTCAGGAGCGGCTCCATCTTGAGGTGAGGGAAGCTCCGTCCAGCGCGGTCCAGGTGCTGACTGCTCCTGCTGTGGGGACCTGCTCAGACAGGCAGGTAAAACAGCGGGAGAGCAGAGCTGCCAATTCCAGCCAATCATCCTCTGTTGCTGGGGAGTGCTGCGCTCCAGAAAACCAATAGTAACACCTGCAAATTAGATGATGAGGAGACACCTGCCCCTTTGTCCTATCCCATGCTGGTCCCCGCATAAAGCAGGAGACTTGTACACTATGTTGTATGTTACTCTGCCAGTACTACTGCTCTTCACATTATTTTGCATGCTACAGAGTCCTAACTGCTACGTTGTCTGCTGTTTTACAAATTACATAGTCATTGATGTCTGTGCAAAACAAACAAGCTCTAAAACTTGCATTTAACATTTTATTGCTAGATATCAAAATGACAACAGGCTGCAATGTCTGGCAGTGCTTAAACATACAGTCTGGTTCATTTTAATTTCTTCCTATGTTGATCTTAGGATATTGCTTGACATGAAGAATCATGGTGTGAGCCAAAGTTGGTAGGGCCCTGCTGCAATGGCATGAGGCAATAAGGCCACCAGTTTCAACATGCATAATGTATTATGGGAAACAATTTCTGTGTGCAAGAAGTATTATGGGCCCAGCTACTATATGTATGAGGTACTGTGGCCCCAACCCATGGGCATAAGAATGATGGGCCTAGTTTCTATTTGATTGACGTGTCCTGTTTAAACAAGATGTTATGGGTACCAGCTCCTTTGTGCATGAGTTATTAGGTGCCAAGTACCTGTATGCATATGGTGTTATGGGCACTAGTTCTTTGATGCGTGAAATATTATGGGTCTATCTCATTTATGGATGTGGTAGTAAATGTCCAGATACTAAATGCATTAGATGTTCTGGACCCAGCTCCTGTGTACATGTGATAGGACTGGCTTTTTTTAAGCATTCTCTGAATCAAACTCACAAAGATTAAAAGCCTGGTTGTGACTCTCAAACGCCACCTAATATATCTAAGCTTGAAAGAAATGAAAAAAAAACAAACTTAAAAGCACCCCAAAGTTCATGCTCTACACACAAAAGCACAATTATTTTAGTCACATCTAAGTAGAACCAACATAATAAAGCCTAGAAAGACTAACAAGTCATGGCCAAGAATTATGTTACGATAAACTATTATTTGTTTATTTCAACATAATTCTTGGCCAAAAGGTTTTAGTGTTTCCAGTCTTTATGTATGTTGGTTCTATTTAGATGTGGATAAAACAATTGTACATTTGTGTGTAGACTATGAACTTTGGCATGCTTTTCAATTTCTTTTTCTTTTTTTTCAAGCTTAGACATGCTATGTGTAGTTTGAGAGTTATAACCAGGATTTTATTCTTTGTGACTTTAATACTTCAATATTTACTGGAGACAACTCCACTCTACTCTTTTTTGACCATTTGGGTCCGTCGACTCCCTCCCATGTGTAGCGGGGGGGTTAAAATAATGGGAACCTTGAGGATTTTAATAATTTATTCTTGTCATTCTCTGAATTAGCTTGGTTTTATAGAATGTAATTCCTAAAAAAAATAATACATACATTAGATATAATGTATATACATTTTTCTCTGTAGTCATACAGTATATATTTTACAGTACAATTTTTTTAGCAAGTATAGTGGAGCTTCTTCCTAAATTGCTGCTTCAATAATAAATGAGTTAACTGATGATGCTAAATTTGGTCTGGTTATCTAAGCTTCAATGACCTTTGAATTTGGGTTAATCAGCCCATGGTACCACAGTACTAGTTATTGCTCTAAAATGCAGGTACTTTAATGTCCTACTTTTTTAAGATCTCACAAAGGCAGAAGTTAATTGTCAAATATGAAGAAATAATTACTATGTAAATTTTCGCTGAAGTGTGTACAGTGTAAATAGCTTTAAAGAAATGAACAACTTAGTTTTTGATTAAAATGGTTCTGTTCTCATGATCCCTTTTAGATTAAGTATGTATTCTCTGTAGTTCATAAAATAAGTGCCCTAATGAGATTGCAGCTTCTGGGTTCAAGCTGTCAATTTCTTGTTATTGCTGTTTCGGCGGTATCGCTCACATTGATCTCTCAGCACTTGTACTTATAGTTTTGATTAACTTTTCAAATAACTGTTGGCTTCCAGAATGAGTCAATTTCACTGAATCAATACAACAGAGGCAGATAACAGAACAGCAAGAAAATTGCACACATTTCTCAGTATGTGTTCCTAGCTAAAATTAATTATTGCTTGAGAAAAAAAAAGAAACGTCCTATTATAATTGGAAATCTTTAAGGTAAAATGTGCTACACAAGCATATCTTTAGCCCTATGTATATTTTAAAAAATGTTCAGGAAAACATTTACAGTGAAGACATCACATAAAGTACATTGTTATTTAGGCTGGAAGAAGACAATGTACACCATATTTAGTGTCTCACAAATTCCAGCAATTCGGGGTCAGATCTTGTCTGCTGCCTCTGCTCCTGCATCACACCTTTGTCTTGCCCAAAGGCTTAGGCATGGCATTAAAGGGACACACAACTCCTGAGTCTCGTTGTCCATTTTAGGGCACAGCTTAGATGTAGTGTGCAGATTGTTCGATTTTTTTTTTTTACCCCAATAACCCGATTTTGAGACATCTCAACTTCCCACCATCTTAGTCCCCATCTTAACTTTATCAAGGTTAACTGTTTTGTCACAAAGCTTGTTGGAATTACCTTTACAGAACATTTGTTTGGCCTTGACTATGCTCTCCTTTGTTCCTTGCTATTGCATATAAAGTCTGCATAGAAAAAAAAGAGCTAGCCTAGATCTTTATAAACCCCTATGGCTTGTAGATAAAAAGTCACTCACAATCGGGTTAATCATCAATAATGGCGCTGCTGTTCTCCACTACATCCACTGCAAAATGGAGGAGAATCTGTAATAACACAAGGAAAAGAGAGGACAACCCGCCCTAGTGTAATCCAGTTAATTGGAAGTGACTAAAAAACATAACCAAATGCACTCACATGGTTCCATAAAAGTAAAGCATGTCTCAATAGTTGCCACCCCTCCTTAATGTCCACTCTAGGATCTGGGTGATTATACACCTCCAGTGAGGCTAGCTGACAGCTCACATATCCTGGGAGCCACTGAAGCCAGCCCTCAGTCATGGAAACCGTTGCGCTCTCTTTTCCTTCTCTTAGTATTGTAAATGCCTACCCGTTTGACCCAAAGTAACTTTTGTCTAACTCTCAGTTACTTTCTTTGTTTCTGTCCTCTGCTTGTTTTAACTATCTTTCAATACTCCTCATTTGTGAGCATCAAATCTTCAAATCTTTTAGAACAGTGGTTCTCAACCCCTGGACTGCAACCAGACAGGGCCACAGCTTTTATCCACCTGGACCACAGCTTTCTCTCTGCTCTGAGCTACTGCTGTCACACCTTGCTCTAACATGCTCATTCTCCACCCCTAATGTTCCGACTGCCCATAGTTGACATGAAAAATTGCACTGAGTAGGCATCTTTTTATTGTCAATGATAGGCAGTGGTACATAGGGGGCAGAAAAGTATTATGTTGAAGCATGGCGTGGTGTGGCTTTCTGTCTGCGTTTTGCAGAGTGGCAGCAGGGTACCAGAGTGCTCTCTGCGTTCCAACACCCAGCACTTCAAGAGCACTAGAACAACTGTCACAGCATTCTCCACTTGACAGTACAAGTATAGTGCCGGCCGAATGATAGAGAGAATGAGAGTGAGCAGCACAGAAGCAGGAGATCAGGTAAGTACTGACCAAAGGTCAGGTAAGTAATGACCAAAAATGCAAGAGAGTGAAAGGGGTTAACAGCACTGACCAGCTATTGAAGGGGCTAAGGGGTTTAGGAACAGCCGCAAGCATTGCAAGGTAGGGTGGAATGGGTTTAACAACACTGATCAGCAAAGCAGGGTGGGGAGAGGGGGGTTAACACCATGGCCACTGACCACCAGTGAAGGGAGGGTTAATTGTACTGCCACGGACATCCATTGCTTGGGGCTGTTATTGCATCTACTGACATCAATTCTGGAGGTTATTGTTGCATAGTCTCTGTATCTAATGATGAGGCCTGAACCCAGATTTTGCATCTGATTAGCTAGTGTTGCTGATGCTGGCTGCCTATGGGCTAGCTGGACTGTACTTTTTTTTTTAATTGCAAAAAAAAAGTTTTATTGAGGATATAAATCATCGGTGGGACATGCAAATATTAAAGCAACAGTGCAACATGCACTACAATAAGGATACATTATCTGACATGTTCGGTACAAAAATAAGGAAAGAAAAAGAAAAAAAAGGAAAAAGGAGAATTAACAGATACAGCCCTGGGTACCTCCGGATAGTGAGGACAAGCACGTGGCCGTCCTCGAACAGTACAGTATCACAGCATAAAGGGGGGAGTCTCAGGTGTCACTGTCACAACACGTGGAGGAGTCCTCCAACCACCTGTCCCATATTTTATGATATTTCATAGGACACCCCCTGTGCATATATAGTAGTTTCTTATAGGGGAGAACTGTATTGACCGCCCTTATCCATTGGCGAAACGTAGGGGGGGAGCCCCTGAGCCATGTTCTGGCTATTTGCATCCTGGCTCCCCCACAGGATACTTTATAGTATTTTATACCCTGTCCACCAACCTCCTGAGGAGGTGCACAACACTGTCACTGTGGACTCTGAGGGGGGAAATACGACACTATGACATGACAAGCTCCTGCCGGTGCACGAACAGGAGTGATAGGCCTCCATGGGTCCCGACATAGACAATTAAGAGGAAAAAGGAAAAAAAAGAAAAAGAAAGGAATAAAAACATGGCTTGTACAGTCTATTACATAGGAATAACATCACGTACAACGTGACAACGAAATTATAAACGTACAGGGTGGCTACTAAATATAGGAGTTATTTTGAAAAAAAAACGTTAATTTTTTTTTTCATGTCAGGTCGATCGGGTATCCGTCGGTCGTAGTCGTTGTGATCGATTAGTCTACGTTTTAGACCCAAGTCCGGAGTAGTAATCTA
>BLSH010066420.1:355544-365941 GCA_018402905.1 Glandirana rugosa | reverse complement strand
GGACCCCTCCTATCAATTAAGGGGTTGACAACCGTATTGAAATCCCCCATCCAGATCGCCGGCACCGCTGGGTGGCGTGCCATGAAAGCCACCCCTTGTTGTAATGTGCCAAACTGAAATGGAGGGGGGATGTAATAGGCCAACAGGAGAAGTCCCATTCCATTCACAGTGGCATGAAGAAATATGTAGCGACCCTGCGGATCCGACTGCAAGTCATGTAATTGAAAGCGTACTGTTTTAGCAATGAGGATTGCAACCCCCCTGGAGTTGGAAGTATAGGGGGCCTGGTAAACCCAGCCGACCCAGGGTTTTTTAAGGGCCAACTGGGCCTGTCCTGTCAGGTGAGTTTCCAGGAGAACCGAAATATCGGCCCGCAGGGACTTCACATGTGAGAGGACCGCAGAGCGCTTGGGCCTGGCAACCAGGCCCCGGACGTTCCACGTTACAAATTTAAGGGACGCCATAGTAGTCCACATAGGAAGGGGTACTGTGGAGCAGTCGGATCCGCAGGGATTGCCAGGAAATAAATTAACATTAGCAAGACAGGGTTATATGTGGACACCAGGCTCGGGCAACATGTACGACAGAGGCGCGGGGCACCCCATACATTGCAGATAATGCAAAAATATAAGAGCCACAGTCGGGGCATAAATGGCATTGTAATAAACCACAATAACTGATACCCGCCTGGTGGCGTCCGGGCCCGGGCGAGAACCAACCCCAAAGGAGGAGGTCTCCCCCGGGCGGAGACGCCACCCCGGAGGGAAGCAGGGCACGCAGGCGACGGCCCAAGGGGCCCAGAGCATGTCAGTAACATAGCATTTGTAGCATAAGGCCTTAACATAACAGAAATAAAAAATACCATAAAGAAACCATAACAGTAGAACTGCACTGAGCCAGACCAGCGAGCGCAGCAAGCTGCGGCCTCCACAGCCGTGGGGGGCATAGTCTGGCCAGGGAAACTAGCCTTCAGGTTCAAACAGTGTAGAGGCAGAATGACCTAGAGGAGGTCAGGGGACGCACAATAGCTGTAAAGTGCACGGTCCTTGTGCAAAGTTGTCCTTGCAGCAAAGGTAACAGTCTGGGGTGTAGATAAGCCGCTCGACACATAGGATATAAGGGGTGGGGGGAAGGGAGAAAAAACGAGGGGTATTGGAGGGCTCCGGCTCCCGGTCTAGGCCTAAGTTGCAGGGTGGCCCGCGGGGAGAAAAGAGGAGTCAATGGGGCAGGTGTGCAGGTTACTCACGTACCCATACTTGAGGAGAAGGCAAGGATGACAGTACGGAAGATGAGGGGAACATGCTGTTGCCTGCGGGATGTTGCCGAGGGAGTCCGGGGAGGCAGGTGTTAGGCCGGTGCAGGACCCGCTCGGTCCCGGTGTTCCAACCAGGAGATGACTGCTTCAGGATCCTCGAAGAACTGCGCTTTCCCGTCACATATCACCCGGAGTCTGGCCGGGAAAAGCATGGCATAGGGAAGGTGGTGGATTCTGAGTTGACGTTTGGCCTCCGTGAAGCGGGCCCTGCGTTTCTGGACCTCCGCCGAGAAGTCTGGGAACACCGCAATGTGCCCACTGCCGAAGGGGATGTTACCCTTTTCCCGGGTGAGCCGGAGGACCGCGTCGCGGTCGCGGTAGTTGAGGAGCTTCGCGATAAAGGTGCGCGGTGGGGCACCCGCCGGGGGGTGGTCGGGCGGCCAGACGGTGGGCGCGCTCCACTACAAACATGGAGGAGAAGGCCTCGCGACCGAATGTCTTGGTAAGCAGGCCCTCGAGGAAGGCAGGGGGATCCGACCCCTCGGATCGCTCTGGAAGACCCACAAAACAGAGGTTGCATCGGCGCAGCCGGTTCTCCATGTCGTCTTGCTTGGCAAGGACGATGTTCAGCTGGTGTTGTAGGCGTTCCACGGATACTTGCACCGGCGGCAGGTCGTCTTCCACACGGCCGATGCGGTGTTCAGCTTCGGAGACCCTCTCCCTCAGAGTTTGCACGTCCTGTCTTATCAAGGAGATGTCCACCTTTACCTCCTCGATTCGTGCCGTGAGGTTGGATTGGCACAGGGAGATGGCTTCCAGAACCTTGGCAGTCTCGGCCGAGACTTGCGTTGCAGCGTCCGGGGGAGGGGAGGCGCCATCTTCCTCAGCTAGGCCGCGCTCCTCATGCCGGAATTTCCCCAGTTTGGCAATGGCTTCTGATGTTCTTTTCGGCGGAGACATGCCCGGGAAGTGTGGGTTAGCAATGGGTTATTCTTAGTGTGCCGTGGAGTGAGGATGTTAGCCCCAGGATAGTTTTAAGGAGAGTCGTCGAGCGGAGCTCTCACCTAGCACTCCCTACTCCATGCAGCTCCAGACCACGCCCCCTAGCTGGACTGTACTTAAGCAGAGGGAGCGGATGAATGAGTCATAGGGCATGGTGGTGTACTGCAGGAGGTGGCTGTGCTAGGGCAATCTTGAAGTTATTAACTATGTTCTCTTCAACACAAACACCGTTCAGGCTGTACATTACTATGATAATCGATCTCTAGGTCATCAATCATAAAAACATCAGTGAGGTTGCTCAATAAAGTGTACAGGCCTTACATTTTAGGGGGGTTTTCTTCCACGTATTTTCTTCCAAGTATTCACAGACACAAATAATTTGGGGGCTATTCTCCCATAATTTTAACGTATGAAAATTAACTTTTCTTTTTTCTTTTTTTGTTGGGGCATGGGATGTTGGTATGATGGAAAAAATGACTTGACCCTAGTCTCACTAAGGTTTGGAACCACTGATCTAGAATGAATAGCGTTTTATTATAGTAGAGTCCTGCTTTTTTAGTTGTAGTCACTTTGATAATATTGTCAATAGTTTTGCCAGTTTGCCATTCTGTTAATCTACAGCCAGCTATAATTTATAAAAATTGCTCCAGAACTCAGATGCTCTTGCTTTGTAATCATGGAAACCATAGTGACACTTTAGACATTACGAACGCTGTTTGCATACAGAATCCCCCGAGAAATGTTTGTTCTGCCCCCTGCTCAGAGAACTACTTTTTCCTGACATTTTTTGTGTTGGCACAGGGGAAGTAGGAAATGACTAGAATGTATGTGTCAGTTTCAACAAATCGAAGGAAGTAAACACTGCATTGAAGTGGCTTAATACAAAGAATTTTGTTTTCAGCAAAAGTGACCATCAATGTAAGGGGCATGCATTCTTGACCATCAATGTAAGAGATTTTCTTTTCAATGACCACCATATAAGGGAAAATGTATCTGCTCACTGATCATCAAAGTAAGAAGTAGTCATCCTCCCATTGACCACCAATGTAAGGGCTATTCTTCCTCCAATTGGCCACCAGTGTAAGGGGCATTCTTGCTCCCACAGACCACCAATGTGAGGAATATTCTTCCCAATGACCACCAATATAAGTCAGAATTCTTCCTCTGGCTGACCACCAATATAAAGGACAATCTTACTCTTGCTGACCACCAATGTAAAGGACATTCTTCATTCCATTTGCAATCAGTGTAAGGGACATTCTTCATTCCATTGGCCATCACTGTAAAGGGCATTCTCACCCCACTGACAATCAATGTAAAGAGCATTCTTCCATCCACTGATTGGCAAGGTAAAGGGCATTCTTCAATACACTGACTGCCAATGTAAGGGATATTTTTCTTCTCACTAACCACCAATATAAGAGGCATTTTTTCTCTAACTGACCAACATTGTAAGGAGCCCCATAGTTACCACCGGTTTACTTTTTTACTGACTACCAATGTGAGGGGTTCACTTTTTTACTGACGAGTAGAGTTGAGCGAACACCCGCACGTTCGGGTTCGGAGGGTCCGAACGAACTTTGGGAAAAAGTCTGGGTTCGGCACCGAACGTTGCCCGAACTTTATCCCGGACCCCGAACCCCATTGAAGTCAATGGGGACCCGAACTTTTAGGCACAAAATGGCTGTAACAAAGTCCTGGCAAGTGCTAGAGGGCTGCAAAAGGAAGTAAAATGGGGGTAAGAGTAGGACAAGTGCCCTACAAAAAAATGGGGATAGGGAAAATAAATTAAAATCAAATTAAAAAAAAAATGGGAAGGGGGGTGGATGTGGAGTAGGAGCCTAGAGGTTGACTAGGCCATGACCGTGGCAGTGTAGGTGGAAGTGGCGGTGGTCGAGGAGGAGGAGGAGGTAGCTAACACTGTTTTTTTTTGTTTGTTTATAATTGGGGTAGTCCCCAAAATATTGAGGCCTATTCAAAAAAACAAGTATACGAATGGCTGTGTGAGTCCGGTCTAAATGTTTATTCTGCACAAGGTACAGACATGTCTTGTGGGATCCATGACTGGTTCATTTTAATAAAGGTTAGCTTGTCCATGTTGGCTGTGGACAGGCGGCTGCGCTTGTCTGTGATAACGCCCCCTGCCGTGCTAAACACACGTTCAGACAATACACTGGCTGCAGGGCAGGCCAGCACCTCAAAGGCATAAAGGGCAAGCTCAGGCCATGTGGTCAATTTGGAGACCCAGAAGTTGAATGGGGCAGATCCATCAGTCAGTACGTGTAGGCGTGTGCACACATACTCTTGCACCATGTTGCTGAAATGCTGCCTCCTGATAAGACGTTGTCTATCGGCTGGTGGTGCTGTTTGTTGTGGCGGGCTGCTGACAAAGCTTTGCCACATTTCTGCCATGCTAACCCTGCTTTCTGAGGTGCTGGCGGTGGCACAGCTGCATTGCTGGCCTCTTCCTCCTCCTCCTCCTCCTCTGCCTTCGCCTTGTGCCTTGTGTGTGAGTGATATTGTGCTAAGGCAAAAAAGGTGAAAAGCAAAGGCGAGCAGCTATACCTCAATCAAACTCATTGATAATCCAGTAACATAAAATAATGATATAGCGCTCAACCCGTTTACAAAATATTACAGTCCAGTGAATATTGGTATATGAAACTCATAAATGAAAATAAGTAAGTAATAGTGAAAAGTTCGTGACAGTCAATATCCAGCAAAAGATTAACACAGTGTGAATGTTCTCTTCAGTGAAGGTGATATAAAAACAATCCCATAGGGGCGCATAAGAAATCCTCAAATAATGGTAAATTGGAGGCTTACCAGACACCTGATTGAATAAGGCATTGAACAATCCCAAGAGGATCCAGACGGTGGTAGGTGTAGATGGGCACGTCACACTCTCCAAAGGTGGTCCAGAAAATCTCCAGGGTTGAAGCTAGTGCTGTGTGTGTGACGTCAGTTCCTCTTAGGGGTCAGGTGAAAACCGGAAATGATGTTACAAGCCCGTGTATTCAGACCCGATCTGCTGACAGAGGCGGGCCCTACTCGTGATTGACTACACCACATACACTACATAGGATGACATCTTTGTGTCAGTGGCAGCGAGCCGCAAAATGAAGATAGAAAATCATCCAGAAAGGGTATGACAACCTAAATGTTAGTGTAGGTACCTAAGCTGGCGCTCACCCCGAAATCTTAGGAAAAATTAATAAAAATTAATAAAAAATTAGTAAAAAATAAATTAGTAAAAAAGAAACAGTAGTTGAGCCGGTTAATCAAGATATGACGAGTGATCGTGCCTATCACCAAACAATCACACTCAGTGAGTGGACCGCAATCCCCTGTCTCATAAATTGTATTATAAAAATATATATATAAAAAGTAACAGGAATGACGACCGTACTTTAACTATGAGTATTGCTAGAACAATAAAAAGGGGCTATTTATAAACGATTAAACTACTGATCGTTAGAGACAATAAAATTGACTAAATGGTAATAGTTCATCTAGCGTAACTGTTACTAACGACACACATCTAGAAACCAATGTGTGAACGATCGTACCAACGATCGTAACGACGATAAAAATCTGAAAAACTTGTTCAGGATTGTAACCCATAAAGGTGAATGAAGCTTAAGAACTCATTATATGATGCTTCCTGTTGATCAAATATACATAAGACAAAATGAAAGGACTCAAATTATGACTAAAAATGATGAATGTAGGTCCCCTATGGAACAGATCATGCCCAGCAATCATGACTGGTTGATGAAAGAATTAATGTCCCAGTCCACGTTTAACCCATACGGAGTATAGGTCTTAAGCAGATAAATCCAATACACTTCTTGTTGTGAAACCCCCCTTACATTGTTACTCCCCCTCCAATGTGGAACGAACTTATCAATCACTGAAAACGTAGTGCCACTGGGGTCCCTATCATGTGCCCTAAGATAGTGTTTCGGCACACTGGCACACTGTGGTTGGTTTTCCCTTTGGTAATATTTGTGATATGTTCGCTCACTCTTGTTGTAAATTTTCTGATGTATTGTTTACCACAGGGGCAGGTAATCATGTATACCACATTTTTTGCCTTGCACGTGCAAAAGTGTTTGATATTGTATGTGGCCTGTGTAGTAGTAGAGGAAAATGTCTGGATCTTCCTATCTTTACACTTATTCAATTTACAAACCCTGCACCTCCTGCACGGGTAGAAACCTTTAAGATTATGGAAGAAGGTTGGTCTAACTGGAGGATCCAATACGTTGGGTGCTATCTTGTGTCGCAAGGAAGGAGCTCCTCTGAAAATCACTCTAGCCGTTTCAGGTAGTAAGGGACCCAGGACACGGTCACTCTGGAGAATGCCCCAGTGCCTACGGACAATATTTAGGAACCTCCTGTGTTGTGTTGAGAAGGATGTGAAAAGTGACCATTTAAATTGTTGGTCCCTATCGGTCAGAGGCCTGGGTTGTGAGCATGTCAAAGTTCTTCTGTCCGTATTTTGGGCCCTTTCCATTTCATCATCAATAAAGGATACCTCATATCCTTTATCAAGAAAACGTTCTTTCAGAATATTGGCCTGGTATTTGTAGTCATGAATCTCAGTACAATTCCTCCTTATTCTGAGGAACTGACTCCTCGGGACTGACTTTAGCCATGAGTTATGATGGCAGCTGTCGGTGGAAATGTAGCCGTTCCTATCTGTGGGTTTAAAGAAAGTGCGTGTCTTCAAGATATCCCCCTCCACAGAAATCTCCAGGTCTAGAAAATGGATGTGGGTCTTGCTGGCTTCAAACTCCAAAGTGATGCCCCTATCATTCCTATTAAGGAATGTGAAGAATTGTTCCAAATCACTCTCAGTGCCTTTCCAGAGGAGGACGTCATCTATATACCTGGCCCATAGGACCAGTTGTGGCCATCTATTCATATAGACGACGTCCTCCTCCCACTTGGCCATAAAAAGGTTCGCTAAACTTGGGGCGAACTTAGCGCCCATTGCGACACCTTTGTCCTGTCTGTAAAATTTGTTATTGAACCAAAAATAATTATGTTTAGTGGCATACTCGAGAAGTTCAATAAGGTATCTTTTTTGTAATTGTGGAAGGGAGTCATCATAAGAGAGGAAGTGTTCAACTGCTTCCATCCCTAACACATGAGGGATGTTGGTGTAAAGGGATGCCACATCCGCATTGGCCATTAGATCAAAGTCCTGTGCCTGTACTCTCTCCAGTAGTTGGATGACATCTCTTGTGCCCTTCAAAAAGGAAGGCGTGTCCTTAACAAGAGGCTGTAGTAAAAAGTCAATATACTTCCCCACCCGGGAGGTAACCGAATCAATGCCGCTTATTATCGGTCTTCCGGGTGGGTTGGTCAGGCTCTTGTGGATCTTGGGAAGGTAATACAACACAGGGATCCTGGGTGCCTTGGGGACCAAAAAAGCTTTCTCTTTCTTGTTTAGAATACCGTCCCTGAAACCCCGGTCCACAATCACCTTCAATTCCCTCTTATATTTATGCGTAGGATCATTTGGCAGTTCTTTATATGTATCGTTATCCTGGAGGATACGGGTCATCTCGGTGAGATAATCCTCCTTGTCCAGCACCACTATACCCCCGCCTTTATCAGCCGGGCGGATGACAAAGTTTTTTCTCTCGCAAAGAGATTTTAGACCATCACTGAAGTGGTTTCTAGTTGAAATCCTTTTAATGGGTAGAGAGTCAAGATCCTGTAGAACCAAATCCCTAAATACTTTAACCGCCGGGGCTAATTGTCCCGGGGGATTGTATAGGGAGGGGTTAGCTAAGGTAGTATGAACACCCCTGGGGGTGTCAACCCTGATGGGTTTAGCTATCGGGTTGGTAATGAGGTACCTTTGGATGTTGATTTTCCGAATAAACTTATGAACGTCGATGAACGTGTTAAATTTATTAAGTGGTTGGGGTGGAGCATATTTGAGTCCTTTGCGTAATACTAATTTTTCATTATCGTCAAGATGTGCCTTGCTGAGATTAAAAATTCCTGAGTCATTTAATTTTGTTTCCGCTTTTTTGGGTCTCCTCCTCCCCCCTCTAGTACCTCTTCTGGTTCGGGTTTGCCCCTTCTGTCGTGATATTCCCTCTGAAAATCCAGATGATTAAGTGATCCAGGATGGCTCTGATTATAGTTGTAAGGGGCATGATCATGGTTATCGTAATATCTAGTATTACGTGAATAATCACCCGCTGAGGTATCCCTCCTTTCAAGGGGGGAAAAACTATTTGAAGTGTGAACCGGGGCACCATATGGTCTAGGAGACTGATAATGTCTATACTCATGAGCAGGATTACCTCTACGGTAGGGACTACGAGACCTAAAGTAATCACCTCTTCGTTCGTAGTAAGGTTGTTGATAAGGGGCTTGATGATACCCCCTGTTTGAAGAACGGCCCCTACCTCTTCCATTTCTAGGGTTACCACGCTCCCTGTGGGAGGGGGAGTTGTAGCCTTGATTTCTTTCCTGCTGTAATGTGGGATAGGAAATCGGCTCTGTTGGTCTTACCGTAATTCCAATGTGTGGTATATTGGTGTTAGTAGTTATCAATTCAGTACCAATAGCACAGGAGTCCACCAGGGGAGCTTCATTCAGCTTTTTTTTCCCATTTAAAAACGGACCCGGATCTATAGTCCTCTGTATCCCTAGAGTACTTCTTCTGCTTCTTGGTACGTTGTTCCCTCTCCTCCTTTTCTAAATGTGTTTGTAGATTAGAGGATAGCAAAATGTACTCATCTGCATTCCTGTGTGGTGACAGTTTATCCTTAATCTCTCTTATTTCTGTGTCTATAGTTTAGATTCTCTCCTTTTTCGTTTCAATCATAAATTGTAAAAGTTTTAAACCAGCATCATTGAAAAAATTATGCCAGGAGGTGAGGTCCTGTTCCCCTTGATGAGGTGCGACGTCCCATCTCAAACTCCTTGGTACCATTATTTCTCCTACATACTGGTTAAGAAAAGCTACGTCCCATTGTAGATGTAGCTCAGAGGTCATTAGATTCCTCAACCTTAAAAAGTCACTATCCTGAGTCTCTTTCATCCCCCTCGGTCATTTATCCATTCTGAACTATCGGTCAACCATATCCCTTACCTACCAATACCACGGACGGGTGGTTAAAAATTCCATGGCTTCTTTGTCTTACAAGTAAGACCTACTATATCGTCCTGGATTGTGTGACGTACTAACCCCCAGAGAAGGAAGCTGATACCCAAATCAACAGGAGACCCCGTAACAATTAGAAGCCGGCTTCTAGGTGTCTTCTTCAACCCTGGAGATTTTCTGGACCACCTTTGGAGAGTGTGACGTGCCCATCTACACCTACTACCGTCTGGATCCTCTTGGGATTGTTCAGTGCCTTATTCAATCGGGTGTCTGGTAAGCCTCCAATTTACCATTATTTGAGGATTTCTTATGTGCCCCTATGGGATTGTTTTTATATCACCTTCACTGAAGAGAACATTCACACTGTGTTAATCTTTTGCTGGATATTGACTGTCACGAACTTTTCACTATTACTTACTTATTTTCATTTATGAGTTTCATATACCAATATTCACTGGACTGTAATATTTTGTAAACGGGTTGAGCGCCTTGTGCCTTGTGCTTCCACTGTCATTTGGGAATGCCCTCAGCAGCGCCTCTACCAGTGTGCGCTTGTAGTCACACGTTGTCCTTGTAACGGGATCCAGCAGGGTGGCCACCCAGTAATCAGAAGAAGTTACAATGTGGGCAACTCGGCTGTCATTGCGCAGGCACTGCAGCATGTAGTCGGCCTCCGCGACGACTCCCGTAAGGGTTTACTGTCACCTTCGTGTTCCGTGTTCCGCGAGTTGGGCAAATGTTTTATAATGTCAGGTCACTTATAACCATATACTTTGAGTATTTACTTTTATTCATTCATTATCACTTTTCAAGCACTGTCAGTTATAGGTCGTTTTCTAATTGTGTCACACTTACAAGAGAAGTCACTTCCACTATATTTTTGTTAGGGTATCCCCGTGTATTCTTTAGGAGTTTATTACCATTTAACCTCCGAATGGTCTGTGGGCTAACTTATTCCGTGACTTGTTAGGGTTCTCCTAGGTCTGCCATCATCCACATCTACCC
>BLSH010066420.1:332866-351049 GCA_018402905.1 Glandirana rugosa | reverse complement strand
ACGTTGTGTTAGGCAGGGTTTGATCTGCAATCTGTCACTCAAAGCCGCAGTATGTGAAATCTCAAATTTCTGTAATCTGTCCCTCAGAGCAACAGTAGTAGTAATCTCAGGATGCAGGATCAGATGTTAAAATGTCTGCAATCTGTCCCTCACAAAAACGCTGGCAGCTTCCTCTCCCTATACTATTCAGAGTCTCAGAGAGCATGTGACATGCAGCATCAAGTGACTCCAGCTTATATAGAGGCTGGGTCACATGATGCACTGGCCAATCACAGCCATGCCATTAGTAGGCATGGCTGTGATGGCTTCTAAGGGCAAACCAGTGAAACGCTTGTTGATTGGCTGCTCTGCAGCTATTCAACATGCGTGATCAACTACCAGAACCCAGAACCCGAACCCAAACATTTTTTGAAATGTCCGTGTTCGGGTCCGGGTCCCGGACACCCCAAAGTTCGGTACGGACCCGAACGTTACAGTTCGGGTTCGCTCAACACTACTGACCAGTGTAAGGGGCCCTTCTCCACTAACCATCAATGTTAGGTACCATTTTTACAGATGAGAGGACTGTTAAAAAATGCTTCCCTAGATGTTCCCTACACTATATACTATATACTTCACTGATATTTACCTTGTATAGATTCATCATTCATGAAACCTGTGTCCTTTATGGCTCATTCACACCATACATGCATGAAAACTGACGGGAAAAAACACACAGACTTCACTTGCAAAGACATTAGTTTCACATCAGTTTACATCAGTTTTTATGCGTGTTTCAGTGAGTTTTTATGCACATTGACATCAGTTTTCATGCACGTCAATTGTGTGCCCTGTTCAAACCAGTGGCGTCACTGGGGTTGGTGTCACCTGGTGCGGAACAACATTGTGTCACCCCCCCCTCCACCAACTATAGTCACCCCTCAGTACAGACCCCCGTCCATCAATACAGACCCACCCCTACTAAGTACAGACCCCTCACTAAGTACAGACCCCCTCACGCAGTATAGACCTCCTTCCTCAGTATAGAACCCCTTTAGTGCAGACCCCCTCAATCAGTATTCCTCCTCTCAGTGCAGAACCCCCTATCAGTATCCCCCTTAATCAGTATCCTCCATGAGTGCAGACCCCCACCATCAGTATTCTCCCCCTCAATCAATATCCCCCCTCAGTGCAGACCCCCACCATCAGTATTCCCCCCTCAAGCAGTATTCCCCCCTCAGTGCAGACCCCCACCATCAGTATTCCCCCCTCAATCAGTATTCCCCCTCAGTGCAGAACTCCACTATCAGTACCCCCCCAATCAGTATTCCTTCCCTCAGTGCAGACCCCCACTATCAGTATTCCCCCCTCAGTGCAGACCCCCTCAATCAGTATTCCCCCCTCAGTGCAGTACCCCACTATCAGTACCCCCAATCAGTATTCCTCCCCTCAGTGCAGACCAGGGGAGGGCTGGCAGTCTTAGGCCTGGGGGGCAAGTCCAGTCAAGTGGCTCATTGAACCACTGAATCAGCTCACCATCCATGCCCACTAGGGTTTATAATGGATATTGATGTTTTGAAGCAAGAAAAATATGATACAATGTGGTAACATAATTTAATGTTAATAGCAACAAAGGAGGTTTAACAAAAATAATGCATCAATACAGCCTCATCAATGCCCATCAATACAGCCTCATTAGTGCCCATCAGTGGAGCCTCATCAGTGCCCATCAATGCAGCCTCACCAGTGCCCCTCAATGCAGCCTCAGTGCCCATCAGCTTAGCCTCACCAGTGCTTATCAATGCAGCCTCACCAGTGTCCATCAATGCAGCCTCACCAGTACACATCAGCTAAGCCTCATCAGTGCCCATCAATGCAGCCTTGCTAGTGCCCATCCAATGCAGTCTGCAATGCAGAGAGAGGAGAGCCGTCGGATTATAAAGAGCAGGGATCTCCTGCTTACCTGGTGTGGACGCTGTCATAAGAAGGAGTCCCACCTCCTGGACCGGCTCCTATAAAAGGCATCATCCATGGTAGGTGCCCCCCCGCTTGCAGTTAGTTGGCAGCCATGCCCCTGGCCCCTACTTCCTCCACAAAAAGAAAATATTGTCAGCGGGCAATGGTCGCCGGCCTTTTCGAATGTGAGTTGGGGTGGCCTGGGGGGCAATTGCCACCCTGCCCCCTGGCCCAGCCCTCCCCTGGTGCAGACCCCCACTATCAGTATTCCCCCCCTCAGTGCAGACCCCCTCAATCAGTATTCCCCCTCAGTGCAGACCCCCTCTATCAGTATCCCCCCTCAATGCAGACCCCCTCTATAGGTATTCCCACTTCTCCTCTCTTCTCTGTCCATATGCATCGCAGTATTCAGTACAGACCTCAGAACAGCGTGCACTGCTGTGTGTCCCTTGGACGCCCTCCTCCTGTGTAGATGTAAATATAGAGCAGGGGGAGGTGCCAGCTTCGCTCTGCTGTGTTCAGTGAGAGAGACAGAGTCTTGGAGAGGTGCAGACAAGTGCGGGGATGCGGCAGTGCTAGCGATGCCGCTGCCCTCAGGTGTCACCCCTCTGGCGAGTGTCACCCGGGTGCGGCCCGCACCCCCTTAGTGATGCCACTGATGCAAACCAATGTTGATTTCATGTCAATTTTTTTTTTTTCGTGCAAAAAACTGCATACACGTTGCAGATTCCTGTGCAGAAAAAATCCACACATTGTGGTATAAACAGGGCACATAGAGAACCACTGTTTACTTTGAGCCCTTGCAAAACGCATGCAGAAAAACTGATGTCTCTGCACCATGGGGTGAACGAGGTCTTAAAGTCAACCTCCACCTTGACATGCCTTGCTCCTTCACACTCCCATATTCAGTTTTTGTTTATTGTCATTTTGCTGTGATTCTGTGTATAAAATACCTTTAAATTCAGCAGTAGCGTGGACAGGCTATGCATAAAAGTCCTCTGATTTCACTGGATTATCAGCTTCTAGCCTGAGGCTGCTATGACCTGCACTGTGCATGACAAGAAATTACAGTAAGCTGCATTGCACATTACTGAATGTTACAGACAAGCTAGGCAAAGTCTTGTGGCCATTTCATGACCACTGAATAGGCAAGATGCATGAAAAAGGACAAGGAGAAAAAGGGATTATATGATCGGTTGCTACTAAAGGATAATCATGAAAAAAAAAACAAATATAAGGACAATTAAGTTTGTATAAATATATAAATTTATTTTCTTAAATTTGTTTAGGTTAATACATAAAATACATTTCATGACTACATATGAAAGCTTACAATATTTCAGTGCATACATTCCTAAATCCTAGAGCTTGTGGAGAAACCAGTATCAAGCCACAAGCCACCATCACAACAGACTCACATCCAGTCCACAATAATTCATATATTGTCCTTGTTTTTTTTTTATATATAGATGTACAAATAATATATGCCATGTATACATGTTAATTTATTTTTTTTCACTGAAAAAAATGATTCAGTGGAAAGTAGTGTTGCATTGATTACTTAGAAAAACGAATGGCTATAACCGTTATTATAAAATGTCAACAACACATTATAATAGTTTTACAGTATAAACACTTTAAAAAGTGGGACATTATACATGTGTAAATATAAATCCAAATAACAATGTCTTTAGTACTTTTTGCATAATAAGGTTGTTTTACCATACAGCTGAAATGCTGACCATTTAAATCTCTACTTTTAGTTTGGGGCATAATAAAGCAGAATCTTTTCCCCTGTTTGCTATTAACACCGTTTGTTCCCCAGGATGGAAATCCTCACCCCCATCCCATTATGATAGCAGGGGCTCAGTGGTAAGACAGACTTCCTGGTTCCCCTCTTTAGAGCACATTTTTCATATATTCCTATGGAGATTCTGATAGCATATTGATGGCACTTCAATGTCATCAGTCTCCTATCAGGGAACAGGAAGTTCAACACGCAGTTGTCACAGCAGGAAGGAGGGCAGGGTGCCATCCATCAACCGGCATTACAAACAGTTGTAAAGACATAGCACTACTCCACCTTTCAGCTCGCTCCACCCCAAACAGCATCAAATATTTGGATGGAATTCTGCTTAATTATCATAAAGCTAAGACATGTAATCAAGCCCTAAATAATGGATAGAGATGCTAATAGGGAAAACTGATGTTTTCTTCCAAGGACAATTCTAGACTAAACGCTAATTGGGACAGGGCATTAAACACGTTTTTTTTTCTGTTAATTACTTAACTAAGATGTTGTGACATATTGTGATAGTATGGAATGAAAAAGTGGCCTCAAAAGGATGGCAAATTTGCTCAATAGTGTGCATAATTATGAGAAATTTACCCTCAGTATACAGTCACAAAGTTGGAGGAAAGTGCTAATATCTATCTTATTGTATTATGTTCTATACTTTTAAAGGACCCCATTTAGTTGACTTAAATGGTTGTCAATTTTTTCTCACTGCAGGTTCCTCTTAAAGGTAAAAGCTGTAAGACTGTCATTCTGCTATAATCTCCAATACCAAGCAAGTAACTGAGCTGGAACTAGCATGCAGGATGGGAGTTCAGACTTTTCAGACTTTACAGCTGCATGCTTGTTCGAAGTAAGTGGCTTGCTAGGTAATGACGCCAGCATGAGAATGACGGCCCCAAAACCTGCACCTTTCAAAAACCATTCAGAAATGGAAGATCCCATATTTCTACTCTCATACTTTTACTTTAAGAAGACATACTACCATTTTTTCTACTTACAAGGAAATACATCTCTGCTTCTAAGAGATTGAACTATTTTTTGTCTGCAACTTTATTTGTAAGATATCAATGTTCTACTAATTGGATGACTGTCAATTTGCTGTTACGTCTCCTATGAGCAAAGGGATCAAGGCTGACTTCACCTGTATGTATTGCATTAACATGCACATTACTGCAATGCATGGTAGTGCATTGTGTATGCATTCATGCATTGTAGTGCCATAAAGGAACTTTCCTCTAATGCACCAGCATAAAGAACGCAACAGCTTTAGTAATGTACTGACATGAATTGGGAAAATAGTTCAGGTGCATATTCTGGTCCTTTGTAGTTCACTGGTAACTCATTTGAATGTATTGGCTGACGTAAGGCAACACACATTTATGCATGACATCATGCTCTAACAGGAAAGGTTAAAATAGAATCTTAATTGCCTGGATAGTCCTGGACTTACTGATTTTATCTAATGTTTTGTCTTAAGACTGAAAAATATAGCTGCTATCATCTATATATCATATATTGTATATATGAGTGTACAAAATGCTGTTGTGATGAACGTCCCCTTAAACACTAGTAATAACTTTCCCTTTTTGAATTCCCTGAGAAATTATGAAGAACAATCTGTAAAAAACCTTCCTGAACTGTGACATAGTAAGTATGCTTTCCAAGCTATCTCCTGTGTGACTTGTTATCTAACTACAATGTGGCTAAAGTAGTAAAATCTAACAAGGCATCTGTTTCACTTCAAAGAACAACATATTCCAGACAATCCTGAATCACAAGACGGAGCAGTGAAATAAACCTTTTAAACACTAATACTGCACTGTTCCCTTTTGTTTGTATAGGGTGTAGTTTTTGTATTATGTGCAAGTTGTGGCTCTTTGAAATGTTTGATTATTACCACTGATGTACTGTAGACTTAGGATACTAGTATGTCTATGGGAAGACACTGCTAGCATCATATATCCTGTCCAAAAGTCTTAGCTAAATTCCTTTTGCTGAGGGCCTATTTATTCATAAGTTATTTAAAGTCATAAACCTGCCATGAGATAGATATTGCAGCTAACACTAATTAATACTAATTGCTTGGCTGATATGCTGACCCTTTGGCTTTGGCACATTGAGTCCTTAACCCAGGACAAGCATGCAGCTCAGTTAAATTAGGGAAAAGTCAAATGTCCTTATTCTTGTTTCAAGTTAGTAAATAAAACATTCTAAAGAATTGGGGTATGTATAGCAATGATTAAATTAAGATAGCTTATCTACTGGTTAGCTCAAAACCCCTCAAGATACAGAGAACCATGGGAGGCAAAAATTAGCCTCAGAGAGTTGAAGATCTCTTAAAAAGGTGTACCACCCTTGGTCCTTGATTATTTTGTTGCCTTGCTTTACAACATGAAACCTGGTCAGATAGGATTAGAAGTGTGAAATACTATGTTAATTTGTGATGAAAAGCATTACCGGGTCACCAACTAGAAATAATAAACAGGCCAGCCATCAGAAATTTTGGGGCCCCTTACACAGCTTTAGACCTGGAGCCCAACATTCCCCAGGGCCCGTTCACTGGCCATCCCACAACATCTACCCACTGGCCAGGGGTATACACATGTTGCAGCCACAGTAGGAATTATACACCCTGTCACACTAACCAGGTGTAGCCTGCCAAGCATGACCCATTCAAGTGAAGTGAAGTGTGCAATGCATGCTAGCATGGGAACCAAGGGGTTAAAAAAAAAAAACAGTTCACAGGCAGCACAGCCTCACCCGATGCTTGCAATAAGACCTTGCGCCGAACCATAGGTGCTGGAGGTCCCAAACTTGGACCAGTTGTGGTCCTGGGGGCCCTCTCCATGTAACCCACGTTTGGTATTTTTATCAACTATGGTTCGGGAGAATGGTGTCCCCAAACTGGGTGCCCCCTCCCATAGACTCCAATGTTAAAGACTGCTAAAGTCTTTGTTGTAAGGGCCCCTTGAGACACTGGGGCCTCTTACAACAGTACTGCCTGTACCCCCCCTGATGGTGGCCCTGATCATAAATATAAAGTGGTCCTATCATATCAATAAAACAGTCCTACTATAGACTGGCTTGGCCAAAGTCAAGGAAATTACAATTAAGTTTCAACTGAATTATTGGTAAAACAGATATTCTTATCATAAAGCACAAGTTGCATCTTTGGCACCATAGAAGATATTTCCTATGTCCATCAGATTTAAGGTAAGCTTGCTACAGTCATTTGCTTAATACTAGCATTTTTTCTTTATTAATATAACATTAGATTGAGTTTCAGTTAAAAATGAACCTAACCTGTCCTTTGCTCATCAAGGGTAAAGTAACTAATTTCCCCTTCTTCCCAGAACTACATACTGAGCTTACTTTGCTACTCCATCGCTTCATTCGACTCAGAGTAGGAGAAGCTGTGTAAGCCATTCAAGTCTTAGCTTACACAGAGCCAAAGGCTCTTCCCATGTGCCAGCACTAGTATTTGGTGATAGGCACAGTGCTGTGACATGGGGTGAGCCAAATGTTCCTCCATGTCCAGAAGTATCAGGTGCTTTCTTTGGAAATGAATGCAGCAGCAAGTAAAGTTGAGTAGGTGGTGTTGGGAAGAAGGGATAAGAGCAGGTGCTCTATGAAGAACTATTCTACAACTCTCTAACTTCATGGAAAAAGTAGGATTGAATCATATAAAAATACATTTAATAAGAAAATTTTTTGTTTACACAGTATATCAGAACATGGCAAAGGTTGTGTATAGTCAGATAAAGTGCAAGAAGCAAATGGAATGGATGAAGTTTTTTGAGAAGGGATTCATACTGTATAAACAATAATCCACGACATACATTTTGATTCAGTGCCCAGAATTTTTCCTCAATCCATCTACCCCCAAACACTCTGAGTTGCTGAACGATGAAACAAAGTAAATTTGACATTTGAAAACAAGTTTGACATTTCAAACTATGAGATAAAACTTTACAGTGGTCAGAATGTATAAAAAGCACATCATTGGTAATGCCCTTTGCTTTCTTCTTTTTTTCTGCTACTCCCTACCCTTATAAGGCAGCTTTTTATATTTTTTATCAGAAATATCATATATGTTTAGGCATAGGAATCGAGTTGCTAAGAAAAAGCCAATATTCACTTAGCAAAGTGAATAAACTGAAGCTGTTTTCACTCTGCATATCCAATCATATGCAAGAAAAAGGCCCAAGACTTTGCCTTGCACAGGATTGGTTGATTCGTGTGAACAAAGCTTTACTATTACTCAGTAAGCAAAGTGAACATGCATGTTATAAGTAAACATTGTTTGTTCCTTTAATAAATCAACTACATTGACTTAACTATAATGGATATAAAAAACAGAATGGATACCCTTAGAAGAGCGTTATTGTCTTCACAATACTAATACAAAATATGCTGTAAGGTAATGGATACTATGCCATATAAACTTTTTACATCATGGAGGGGGAGGGGGTATAATAATTTAATTTAAAACAAAACAAAGAATATTAGTAATATACAAAACTGCTTATAATACTTCATACAGTATATTGCTTTATCCAGTATGGTTCTACAAAATACATTTAAACAGAAACACCCAAGAACATCTGGGTGCCCGAGTGCGTTAGAAAGCTATCAATAAACCATGATTTCTGTTTTTCCAAAACTTCTCCAATAACATACACTATTCATTCTTTGTTGCTACGCAGACACTGGTCACCCATCTTCAACTGTGCTGGTTACTTCAAAAGGGTGTACTGAAGGTGGTTGGAAGTTTTTTTTTAATCTTAATGCATTCTATGCATTAAGATAAAAAACCTTCTTTGTGCAGCTTGCCCCCACCCCCAGCCCCCCTTATACTTACCTGAGCCTGATCTTGATCCAGCAGCTCTCTTGGCCCTCTCCCTCTCCAGCGGTAGCCATTGACTGCTGCTGCTATTAATTAAATCCTCTGACAGGGGAGCAGGGGCGGGGCCGAGCCTCACTGTCTGTGTCAATGGACGCAGACAGCATGGCTCAGGATTGAGCCTGCAGGTATGACACAACAGAAAGCAGTTTCCTATGGTGGCAGGAGCGGTGGCAGGGGAGGAGCCAGAAGTGGCGGCGGCATGCTCCAGAAGAGGCGGTATCGGGGATGCTCTGTGCAAAACCATTGCACAGAGCAGGTAAGTACAACATGTTTGTTTAAAAACAAAGTTAGGTTTACAATCACTTGAAGGTAAGATAATGTGCAATATGATTTACTGAATGCTAAAGATGCCTGTGTACTGTAATAAGGAGATCTACTGTTAGGAGACAGATTTTCATTTCATTTTGTGTGATGTACTATGCTATGACATCTAGTCCTATAAAGGGAGTGTGTGTAGTAAGGCTTATTCTTTGCAACCCAATAGGGATAACAAAAACATTATATTTGCTACATGCTCACATTCACATAGTATAACTCACATTTTGCTAAAAACTTAGTATTCCTCTGCTATACACAGGGGGCTGGGGAGTTATTGTTTTGCCATAATTAGCCTTGTCTGTACAGTGCTGGCAGACCTCATTATTAGTTGTGAACTAGATTTGAGCACAGTCTGTATTAATAAAGGTTAAAGGTTAGAAATCTAGAAGCTGTGCATTCTAGGTCAATGAGAGGAAAATGTGTATGTTCCTCCTTGTTTGTGGGGGACAGATTGAGTTTCCTTTCTTTTAAAATTGTTTCAAGTAAGGTGCAATCTGCCTGACACCTGCTGCAAAAAAACCTAGAAAGTTAAAAAGTATTTTTGGAAATTATTTTTAGGTATGCCACATAAATGGGAACCCAGAGCAAACATACAGTGTGGTTTTCTTTAATATGACTGCAAAAGTTGAAACACATTTTAAGACAGTGAAAAGGGCAATACTTACAGTATAAAGTGCTGTATAGTATTATAGCTCATTTCACTACAGTAACAGAAATCATTTGGTTTTTATAGATTACTGCTCCCGGCATATCATAATTATAACTACTCTATCTACCTATTGGATAAACTCTCAGGAATAAAAAAAAGATTGCTCAGCTTTATAGCCTTTATCATAATATAAAACTTTCACTAGATGCAGTTTATGTCTGTGATCCACCGAGTATTGCAATTTCATGAAAATTGTGTAACAGTTTTTAATTGCTTGGCAGGAAAATGTGTAATGACCATAATAAATACTTCCCTCTATGAAACGCGTTAATAGATTTTGGCTAACTTGGCTTAGAGAAAAATAAGCAAAACCATTATGCGTAACAGAGCATAATATTAAATGGCAAAACTAAAAACACTAATATTGTATCCTAATAGCTCCAAGAGGTTTAATTCCAGGCATGCACTGAACAAATTCTATGTTGGCATCTAAAACCGTTAAGATAGCCTAGAACTGACCATGCAGTGCAACCTAAGCATTCCGTATGACTACCCGTGAATCATTTTACACTGGCCAATGTAGAGAAACTAAATGTAATTGTCTACTGACTGGACTGAGCAACCAGGGTATGTCCTACACGCAAGATGGGATGTTTCAACACTTAGTTATGCCAGCTTGGGATTTGGGATACAAGCGCTGCATATGGCATGTCTAAAATCCACATAAATCCTTAGGAATACTATAACATTCATTATGTCACAGAAATACAGCAGTATGTGACAAAATGATTTTGGCTCAGACAACTTTTACCTATAAACACCTAC
This sequence comes from Glandirana rugosa, assembly GCA_018402905.1. Classification (NCBI taxonomy): domain Eukaryota; kingdom Metazoa; phylum Chordata; class Amphibia; order Anura; family Ranidae; genus Glandirana; species Glandirana rugosa. The sequence goes on along the minus strand of BLSH010066420.1, from coordinate 340,618 downwards.
TTTTTTCTGCCATTTCTTCCATGGAAACACAAAATAAAATCTTTGGTTAAAAAATTCTTTTGAATTCATTAAATTCACAGGTTCTTATCCAGTGGTAAATGCGTATATAACTGCCACTGATTTACCATGGACATCTACCATAGTAGTTTGTATTTGGTGTACTGATAAAGAATATCTTGTTCACTTCTTCAGCTTTGATACACATATGAACTATAACAAAAAGCTGTAGTAAAATGTAAATATATAAAATTCCAAATAGACACAAATAAATCTTCATGTTAGTAACAGCATTCAGTCTTAAATATTGTGCTTTTATAAATTAACATATGTCCATTTTGGTGCTAATATCTCTGTGAAATAAGTGTTTAAGATTAAAAAAAATACCAGCACATGTTTGTACTTTTCTTTCAGTCACACCAAATAGGCCAATCCCTGGCATCCATTTCTTAATACTTAGGCAGTCATAGGTCTGTAAAATGTCTTTTACATTTGGCTGTATTAGAAAAGAAGCTGTTAGCTGATCCAGCAATAACTGGATTGCACCATTCGCTACACTGGAGGAGCTGAATAATGAATGACTGAGTTATAATCTGGTGGTGGGCTGTGACACTCAAGGTTCATATCCATTGGCATAAGGACAAGCTCTTCAAGTGTGAGGTCTGGAGGGTATTCTTCGATTTGGCTAGATGGCTGGTACTTCACAAGATTTCTTTCATTCTCCCCAAGCACAGACTCCTTGCTTTTGCTTACTGCTTTCATTCTGTGGAGAGAAAAAAACAATGACAAGTTAAACTAACAATGCATTTTACTTTATGCATGGAGACCAGCCAAGACCTATTTAGAGAGTTGTTTGTGAAGCCTAGCTACTGCTTTGTTACTGGAAGGGGTGAAACTAATTTTAAAGTGGTAGAAAACTCCTCTAATTAAAAAAAATGTGGGCCCCCAAGCAGTTTAACCCATAATGTGCTAGACTTACCTTAAAATGAAGCCCTCCAGCGGCATGCTGGCATCGCTTCAATCTTTACCCAGTCATCTTTCTGGGTTTGCCATGATGGCATCACACCTGTACATGCACACGGGAGTCATGGCTGTGGCACAGCGCTCTGAATTGATGGTAGACTCAGTGTGCCGTCAGCTCAGAGCACAGTGCGCATGCCCTGGTGACATCGCCAACTGCTTCAACTGTGAATATCGCCTAAACACCGCAAGTTTAGGAGACATTCACTGTACCTACAGGTGAACCTTATTATAGGCTTACCTAAAGGTACACGTTAAAAAGTGTTTACTACCGCTTTAAGATGCAGCAACAGCTGATTAAATGATTTATTTTTTAGTTTGTATAGCTACAGCATATTCTGTGACAGTGTACAGAGAACATTACATTTCATTTACATAAGCCTTACTCCCAAAGCAGGTTATTGCCTATTGTCTCTACTAGTCATAAAGACACTGGCACAATGCTGTTAAAGTAGAATTGCTTTATACATCCTTGACTATTTTTCAGACAGCTTCCCTTTTAATGTTCCATGCTAGTAAGTTAACTTGCAACACAAGCACAGTAAAGATGACCATGCATCATATGAATTTCGGTTTGTTCCTTATGAACCCAATGTAATTTGCTCAGTGGGTAGTCCTCTCAAGCATCTCCTGCCTGACATCCTTAGATTGGAAAATGAAAAGAGCAGAGTACAAAATTTTCAGCGGAACATCAACATCAACTGCGATCAATCAGAGCAAGGGTCCTTCTATACTGCATACTGTCATGGCATGCTCAGGCATGTTTGGACACAAGTCTGAACCTGCCAGAGCTATCATGCCAGGGAGCTGTTAAAGCAGACAACCAATCATACTTGGCAGAGGCATTCCCTAGTCATGCTTCCGCCGACTAGGATTGGCTGTCTGCTCTACCAACTTAATTTAGGAATAACTCAGGCGATTTTGACTCATGTTCAAACACACTTGATCTCATCTCTATGGTCAAGGAACAGTTTTTTTTCTACTTGAGAATCTAATAAACAAACTGAAAGGCTTTGAAACCTTTTGCTGTGATGCACCTGGAGTTTTTGGTAGCTGATATAAACTGAAAGTTCAACTGGGCTTTAAGTTATGTTTTTCAAACAGTACAAATAACATTTAATATATCAATGGGATTAGCAAATAAAAATTACTGAAGCTTTACTAGGCTACCAGATGTCACATAATCCTGGTTAGACCCACTGGTAAGCAGTCAGCAAGTGTCGGTTTTATTTGCCATATATCATTGGGGAGACTTCCCTTCAATTCTTGCCCTATAGCCAAACAGAAAGTGAGAGGAATCCCTGAAAATTAAGAGAATCCCTTGCAGACCCCCAGATTACCAGAACTATTGTCTCAATTGGAAGATTTTTCCTTTTTTACTTTTCTGGGGACAATCCAAAATTTGGGATTTTCTTTACTTTCGCTTTCAATAAAAAAAAAGGTAAATAGGACAAATAGAGAGGTGAATCTGCCCAACAAGGGCACAGATAGTTATAAGAACCTAATAGGTGTTCTAATCCTTCTCCACTCTGTTCAAAACTTTAAAAAGTTTTGCCTTTAGTTATACTATATGACATTAATAAACATTGTAATGAATCTGCGCTGTAATAACGTGTGGCTGCTGTAAAAAAGTTGGATATACCAAAACCTAAAAACGTACAATATCATGAAATTAAATGATGCTGTGCCAGTGAGTATAACAAAAACATACAAAAAACAATTAAGTAAACAGTGTTCAATGTGCCAAATGTGAAGTCTCTCTTAAATTAAAGCCCATGTATATTCAGATAAAAGATCTCCACCATCCAGCAGATGGTAAAAGTGCATTAGATTAAAGTGGTGACACTCAGTGCCAAGGATCTGTTGAATGGTGGAAGATCTTATTATCTGATTATTCATGAGCTTTCATTCAAGAGGGACTTCATGTTTGGCACACTGAACACTGTTTTAAGTTTTTTTGTATGTTATTGTTATATTCACTGGCAATATTGCTATGGCATTATTTAGGATCAAGGTTGCCTTTTAATCACTAGCAATGCCATGACAGATTCTGTTAAATTTGTTTTAAATTTGTGCACATTTATCTGTTGCAGAAGAAGATAAAGCTTGTACATGACTGTTCTGTGTAAAAGGCCTTAGCACTGTTAAGACAGCGGCAGGCAGACTGCCAAGTTAGTGAGTGCTGGATATTGGCCAGGGTACCTGATATTATGACATAACAGAAATGTAATTAAAAATTACCCTAACTGCAAGTAACAGTTATGGCAAAGTTTAGTAAGTCTTGTGTAAAGTGATTTAGAGTAGATCAAGGTCACATACCAGTCCTTTAAATAATGAAACATCTGTTAATAAAATGCTCACAGTTTAAATTTGCAGATTATGGGATTTGATTAGATAGTAGTCAAATTCTGCGTTATTTTGTACCCTCTAAGGGTCCAATTACACCAGTGTTACACTGTGTTACAGTGCAGCGGCTAGTGTATGTTGCAGTGCAGATATGCTGGCCCCGGCGCATTGCACTGTTCACTTTTTTTTTCTCGAACTTTAAAATAAAAAAACTTTTCTTGGCTTGCAGTGACTGCGTTGGGCTGAAAAAAAAGTATTGCATGCAGTACTTTTTTCAGTGCACATTGCCCGAACACCACTGCAATGCAGTAGTGTGGACTGGCCATACCAGAGTCAAGGCATTCTGCCTTCTCTTGCAGTGCAGGTGTGGTGGGATTGTGCTGGAATAGCTGCCCAACGCAGCCCCACCACACCAGGTGTGAATGTACCCTAAAAATGGTATTGTTTATTTTGGAAAAATGTTATGCTGTTATTTTATAGCTTTCTCTTACAGAATGGGTATTTCCACATTACGCTGACATGCATCAACACACGTTTTACTACATTCCTTAAAATATAAAAACTATATCTGCCTGCTGGTCATGTGGTATATTGAGGAAACACAGTAAAAAAAGGAACAAAATACCAAATATCTGTTCTGCTGTGTTACTAATAATTTCTGTAGGCCCTAAAATGTATGCGTTTTCCATAATGCACTGCAATGCAGAGATATTAATGATCCTGACTGCTTCTGTATGACAATTCTATATTTGATACAGTTACCCAGTAAACCACTAGGGGGATTTCCCCTCTCTTTCCAGTAACAAGTGCCATCAGAACTGGATATAATGGAATATCACCCCAGTAGGGACACACACACAGCAACAAAAATCAGAAAAGTTCTAAAATTTCTCTGCTCTATCCAAAACTAAATAGACTTCTAGTCCTTCTCCTCACATCCCTGTCAGTCTCTTTAGAGCTGACTCTCTTGGAAGGGTTTACTTTCACTTCCTGTTTTGTCTATGGGACAGTAAGTGAAAAGAAATCTCCCCAATGGGACACAGATGGCTTAAAAAATTATAGGGGTTATAACCCTCCCCCCTCTATCCAAAATGAAAAAAAAAAGTTTTAGTTCTACTTGAAGGTCCCCTTTTGTAGTTATAGTTGGGATTTTAGTTCCCTGAGGCTAGGGTCACACATGTCTGGTGCAAATTTCCCCTCACTGTGAATTTCCAAAGCAGCGGTTCAGCAGCAATTCAGATTTGGTTCATATGCAAATTTTTGGAGCCGGCTGCCACCGGCGTCTTTAAAATTGGCTGGTTGTTAAGGACAGCTGTGTCCTTAATAACAGATAACTCATCAGCTATTAGCGGGGTTCCCTGTTGACAGCTGAATGTAAAAAAAAAAAAACAACCCATTGCCAGCAATACAAAATTGTGGAAAAAAAAAAAACGGCGTGGGGGTCACCCCCATCCGTACCAGGCCCTTTCGGGTCTGGTACAGATTTCAAGAGGCACCCCATACCAAAATAAAAAAAACAGCGTGGGATCCCCCCAAATCCATACTAGACCCTTAGGTATAGATTTTGAGGAGAACCCCACACCAAAATTTAACAAAAAAAAATTGTGAGGGGTCTCCTCCAAAATCCATACCAGGCCCTTATCTGAGCAAGCAGCCTGGCAGCCCAGGAAAGGGGGAGATGAGCGCATGAGCACCCCCTTCTGAACCATACCAGGCCACATGCCCCCTCCATCGCAAAGAACCTTGTCCCCAGGTTGATGGGGACAAGGGCCTCTACCCCGCAACCCTGGCTGGTAGTTGTGGGGGTCTTTGGGGAGGGGGCTTATTGGAATCTGGAATCCCCCTTTAACAAGGAAGCCTTCAGGTCCCGGCCCCCAATGTGAATTGAGTATGGGGTACATTGTAACCCTACTCATTCACCAAAAAAGTGTCAAAAAGAAATCAAAACACAGTAACAGTTTTTGACAATTCCTTTCGTAAAAAAACAAAAACTGGTGTAGATCCATTGTCAATCATGATGCCCAATGCCACCGCTGACCTAAAAAAGAAGAAAAAAAGCTATGCTCGTGCCAAATGCTCCCGCCTTAAATAGTTAAGGGGCGGGACCACTCGGCGACATCACCTGGAGGCACTGCCCCTTGTGACATCATCGAATGGTGCATGCTGGTACTCAGAAAATGCACTGCAGTGCTCAGAAAATGCACAGGACTCTTTAAATTCACAGGGAATCCACACTGCTGCTGCACAGCATAAATGTGAACCTCCTCCATAAAAAGCCAGTTTGAATTGCATGCAGTTCAAAATGCATCCAATTTGCATATATGTGAACGAAGCCTTATAAGAAACACTTTGCAAAAATATAAAACAAAAAAAGAACAATTGCACATGAATACACAATTTTGACAAAAATCCGCAACATTTTGCTTTGCATGATGTTGTGTTCTAGAGAATGCAGTTTTCCAAATGACAGTGCAATAAATATACATTGCATGTGGTGTATTTGCTCATCATACAGCATTGTAATGTATGGGGATAATAAATAAATCTAAGCACAAGCTATGCTCTCAGAAATCATAGAAAACAGTGGAGAATTTGTTGAACCTTCCTATAGGGATATCAGGTTTTGGTCTGGTTATACTTGGCTCTTGCGTCCTGTGACTTGATGCTTTAGTTAGTTTGCCAGATAGAAAAGACAAACTCCCCACAAGTCATAGGAACAGTCGGATCTGGCCGAGGAATGACAAACATAATAATCCCTGTAATGATCTTCAAGTAGCTTTACCGTCAGCTATAGAAAATGTCTGAAATAAATCCAGGGTAAACGTCTCTGAGGTATTCTTCTAATGTGTAACTCCTGACTGGTTTGTCCCAGCTCTTTAACTTCCTGTAGCTTTTGGAAAATTATTTTAGCCAACTAGTTTAAAAGTAAAGTCAGGCACAGCACACAGTATACACACCCCAACAAATAATCACACTACAACCTGCTAGAAAAAGACCATAGAAATTATTTCTGTAGGGGCAGTGTTCTCAGCAACTTCAGCAATGTTCACAGGGTCTGAAAAGCCCCTAAAGCTTCTTGAAATTCAAAAAACTGGTGTAACCTCTTTGGACAGTGAAAGTGAATTTGCAGACTGATGAGGTAATATCTGGTACTCTGGTTTCTTTACCTACCAGCATGTTTCGTGCCACCCTAGTTGGTGGTAGTACACCTGATTGGCTTACAGTGTTGTCCCTACCTCCAACATGTCAGTCCTGGGGCAAAGTGTGGAATCAGAAAGCCCAGCACAGCAACCGGCTACGGGGATGAGGAGCTGAATGGGAGAAGGAGAGCCCAGAGCCTGCAAGTAGAGGTGGTGTCACCCGGAGATAGCAGCACAGGGTAAGTGGGCCTGCGACCCGGGGGGGGAGGGTGGGTATGTTGCGTGGTGGCAGGCTGGAGCGACTGGGGGGGGTCTATGGTCAGGTCCGTCTGTCCCCCCCCCCCCCGACCGATGGAGCACCAGCCACCACTGCCTACACCATATGCTTTAAAGATATGGTTGGTGGTTTTATCTGAACACATAACTGCAAGAATCTGTGCTTTTGTTTCTACCTAGAGTTCAGCTTCAACTGATGTTTTAGTAGGTTACCTGATAGGATATAGTTAGATAAATAACTGAGATTTAATCAACAACCAACAGCTGAAACACAACGCTGTTTCATCATGCATATATTTGGTTTTGGTGAGACATATGTCACACTACGTGTAAAGCTTATGGGGAGGTGGTTGAGGGGTGGTTAAAGCACGGCTCCACTGCATATTTTTATTGTTTCTGAAGCTACTTAAAAAGTGTTAGCTGAAATTCAGTCTTTGTCAGTCAAGTCCACTGAAATCTTCCAGTGCATCTGACACTAACCGCTCCACAGATTGAAAATGCTGCTGTCCAGAGATGTCCGTATTGCTGCTCAAAAGTACTGACCAGATCAGCAGGTAGAATTAACCACTTGACAACTGGGCACTTAAACCCCCTTAACAACCAGACCAATTTTCAGCTTTCAGCGCTCTCACACTTTGAATGACAATTACTCAGTCATGCAACACTCGTTATGCCTGTAGAGACCTGTCGTCGTAAAAGTTAGACACCTCGCCAATCACAGTCTACGTGACCTTCTAAAGTCACCTGAACTGACTGTTTCTGACTTAAAGTCGATTGTGAAAAATTCATCGAAGTCTTTGTTATTTTTATACGTCACCTCGGCACGAAATTGGTGGGGAGTTGGTGGAGGGGTATTCGAAATGTGCATCACACTGTATACAGAGTGGTTTTGGTTTATATACGTACTACTTTGTCGCAACACAAAGTCGACAACCAACAACTAATTTAGAGTCAATAAATAGATTGATATAGG
>BLSH010066420.1:284636-327604 GCA_018402905.1 Glandirana rugosa | reverse complement strand
GGCCGTCAATATATCAAGTGTGATCAATTTTCAGTGATTGGCACCATAGCTTGTAGACTCTATAACTTTCACAAAGACCAAATAATATACACAAATTTGTTTTTTTTTTACCAAAGATATATAGCAGTATAAATTTTGGCCAAAATTTATGAAGAAAAATTACTAATTTTCAAAATTTTATAACCGAAACAAAGAAAAATTATTTTTTTTACAAAATTTTCGGTCTTTTTTTAATTATAGCGCAAAAAATAAAAAAGCCAGCGATGATTAAATACCACCAAAAGAAAGCTCTATTTGTGTGAAAAAAAAGGACGCAAATTTCATATGGGTACAATGTTGCATGACTGAGTAATTGTCATTCAAAGTGTGAGAGCGCTGAAAGCTGAAAATTGGTCTGGTTAGGAAGGGGGTTTAAGTGCCCAGTTGTCAAGTGGTTAAGCAGGCCATACTTTAGTAGATTTTGGAATAAACATTTGAATGTACAAACATTTATGTAAAAATTCCCAGAACATTCAATCAATTGGAGAATATTGTTCAAAAGAACTTCAAAATTTTCTTTGCTTTTACCACTTAATTTTGTAATGAATGTAATTTTCAGAATGAAATACACAGAATTTTCTCATCACTGCAGTTGAAAAGAAACACTGGGATTGATTTACTGAAAGTGGAAAGTGCAAAATCTGGTGCAGCTGTGCATGGTAGCCAATCAGCTTCTAACGTCAGCTTGTTCAATTAAAGTGGGTGTAAAGTCATTAAGTGTCCTTAGTAGAATTCCCCTGTTATAACCCAGTATATCGCTCGCTGCCTTTGTTTTATAAACATGATGCGGCGCAATACCTAATTTTGAAGCGCCGCTGTGCAGTCAACTGACATCCAGGGCTCTCCTGCCCGCTTCGAGGACTGCAGAGGGAGGGCCTGATGTTCCATCTGATGTCAGCTGGGAGAAGGGAAGGAGAGCCTTGGCGGTGTTCAATAAGGTATTGCTGCTTCATTAATATAAAACAAAGGCAGTGAGTGATATAACAGGTTATAACAGAGGGAATTCTACTAAGGACCCATAGTTATTTTACATTGTATAGCAGCAGCAGGGGAGGGGTGGGCACTGTCACTAGGAAACAGGCAAGGAGGGGAGGGGGAGAGGAGGTCAGAGAAGAGCTGCGCATGATGGAAGCACGTAAATTGACCACGGTGTCAGGGCTCAGCAGCAATGATAAACCATGGCCAGTTTACAAGGAGGGAGGGCAGCACCAGGCAGGATCAGTCAGGTGATACAGGGGGGCAAATTACAAAGCCCAAGCACTGTGTTGTTGTTGTTTATGCTTAAAAGCGGTTGTATACCCAGGAAAAAAAAAACCTGCACGACAATAGCATAATGAGCTAGTATGTACCTCATACTAGCTCATTATGAAATACTCATCTTGGAACGAAGATCTGACTGGGCTGTTCGGTCCCCTCTGAGGGAGCGGACATTTTCCCTCAGAAATTGCTTCTGTGTGCGCGGCTCTGGCGCTATGGCTGGCCAGAGCCGTGAGACGTCACTCCCATGCTTGCGCGCGGGAACCCGTCTTTCTGGCAAGGTCCAGCGCTGTGCCCCAGGCCTTTGCCAGGACATCACGGTGCATGTGCCGGGACATACATGGCGCGTGCACCTAGGGTTGCCACATCATCCCTTTAATCCAGGACACATATGAACTACACAGGTTCTGAGGCTAATTTAATGCAGATAAAACACCAAGTGAGTTTAATTACCACCTTAATCAGCCACAGAAGCTGTGTACCTAATATGTGTCCTGCATTAAAGGGATGATGTGGCAACCCTACGTGCACCGTGACGTCGCAGCTGCATGGAGGGGGGAATATCTCTTAAACCGTACAGGTTTAGGAGTTATTCATTTTACCTATAGGTAAGCCTTAATATAGGCTTACCTGTATGTAAACTCCCTCTAGTCTAAAGGGTATACAACCACTTTAAAGGAACAGGATCATTTTTTTTTTTTTTTTTTTTTTTTTTTCACAAAGGATCATTTTTTTTTAGGGTTACAAACACTTTAAGCTTTGACATTAAAACACAGAAGCTGATTGGTTTCTATGCAGAACTGCACCAGATTTTGCACTTTCCAGTTTTGGTAAATCTACCCCACTAACGATTAGAAGATCGAACAAACATTCTTAAAATAAAAACATTTAAACAAAATTTTTTTAGTGTATGGCTAGCTTTACATTTACAAGAAGTAAATCAGTTTTGTTTTCCTGCAAACTGTCACACACTGGATGTGAAATCATTGGATTTATATCTCCTTTAAAGTATAACTAAATGTAAACATTTTTGTTAGTTTTGGATGGAGTGGAGAGGGATTAGAACACTTGTCAGTTTTTATTGCTGTCTGTGGCTCCGTTAAGGAGATTCACCCTCTCTATATTTGTCCTGTTTACCATTATCATTAAAAGTGAAAGTAAAAGAAAACCCCACATTTTGGGTTGTCCCCAGAAAAGTAATAGAGGGGAACTCTTCCAATGGGGACACTAGTTCTGGTGGCCTGGGGGTCCCCAAGGAACTTCCTTAATTTGCAGGGATGTCCTCTCACTTCCTGTTTGGCTATGGGACAGGAAGTGAAGGTAAATCTCCACAATGGGACACAGATGGCAAAAAAAAAATCTGACAGGGGTTATAATCCTCCCTTGCTCTATCCAAAATGAAAAAAAAAGTTTTGCCTATAGTTCTACTTTAATAGAGGGGGTGAGTACCTATCTTGTACTTGATAAACCTATGTTGAGGCTATAATTGAATAAAGAGTTATATTTTGTAACAAAATGCTATTGCAGGTGTTATTTATTGTCGTCACTTACGCATGAGCAATTATTCCAAATGGCCATGACCGTGTCTCTTGTCGTTTAAGATTTTTCATTTCGACGGAGGACAACACCATCCCACTGTCAGACTCCCCTTCCTGTGATAGAAATGCAGGCAGGATGAATAATGATTCTTAGAATGCTATTCTTTCCAGTTCATGTAGAACTTCAAGTTCAAAGGCTGGCAAAGCATTATATAATAAAAGCCCCAAATGGCTATGCCTTCTGATCTGACAGATCACAATTAGTATCACGCAGCACAAACTTCAAATTATAGAAGTAAACCAAACTGCTGTACTGCATAAGGTATTGCTCTTGTTAGTTTAGCTGTCCAAATACAATTTCTCATTACAAGTAGAGGAAGGCATATTGACCTTAGATCAGTGGTTCTCAACTCCGGTCCTCGGGACCCACTAACAGGCCAGGTTTGCAGGATAACTGAAATGCATCACAGGTGATATCATTTGCTGTTCAGTGATTGCAGTATTCTAGTCTGCATCTCCCCAAGGTAATACTTAAAATCTGGCCTGTTAGGGGGTCCCGAGGACCGGAGTTGAGAACCACTGCCTTAGATGGACATACAGGCATTGCCGACTGATCTCAGACACCTTCCAGTAGCTCCATAAATACATTTTTTTTTTTGGGCAGAAGCTGATGGTATATCTTAGGACAGGGTGGGGAGGACACAATAGTGATGAGGGCAAGTTTTATTATCTATTTCACATCCGTCATAAGCAGTCAGCTGGCAGATGGCATCCATGGGAATTAAATAATCACTATAGCTGAAAATGGCAAGCTCCAAAGAACCCAACTCATGTAGGCCAGCTTAAATATGAGGATTTGCATTGGCCATGAACATCAATAACAATTCAGTTTATTGAAGTCAAAGATTAATTTTGAATACACTGTGCACATTGTTCCTTGTCTTGAATAAACCTGTGAGACTATATTGGTGTGATGTAATTTTCAGCACTGGCTGGACTTGACAATCTTTGGTGAGAAAATCATTGTTATATTCACTAAAGCCTCGTACACACAATGCAAATTTCGGACGGGAATTTTAGTACGACGACCAATTGTTCCAAATTCTTACTGTTAGTATGCTCCTCTCGATAGCTGATTTAGATTTTTTTCAGATGACAAAAGCTGGATGTGCAGACTAGAATTATTTTTCGTACATCAAGGCAACGTATCATTAGTACGGTTTTCGTGCGAAAAAAAATGTACAATCAAGACTATGCATGCTCAGAAACTAAAAATTACAAAGCTATTCAACACATTACGTCACTTCTGACGTTGAATTTGGTTTTACGAAAATTTTCATATTGTTAGTACGCTCTTCACTTTCGACATGAGACTAGCATCCAACAAAAAAAGGACGTTCTGTTGTCCGAAAATCTAAGCGAGGCTTAAGGCTAGCTATAAATATAAAGGTGGGTGGAAGATCTGACCATTGTATGACTATCCTGTGTAGTGAATGTTGTATATACTGTACATACATGCTCACTGTGACCAATTGTGCATGCTAATGTATTCTGCAGACACCTTGACTGAGGTATTGCCAGCTATTATAGCTGCCCTAAACCTAAAAACTCCACCCCACTTAATTGTAGAACACACACACAGCAAACAATAACTATAGCATTCCTTTATGGCGTTTAAAGGCCATAGCAGCCATTTATTAAATCACACAAAAATAACAATATACAATTTTATACAGATAGTTTCAGTACAAATACACTGACTCAGGGACAATTTACAATCAATACACCCTCGATACAGCCAAATGACTCTTAATTTGTTACCGCCTTAACTTAAATCAGGAAAGTACACCCATACCTGAGATGGACCCAACCCATCATTCACCAAAACTGTTAACCATCACTGCTTTCAAAGACCCAGAGATCTCTGCTAGCTGCTATGACACATCCCAGATCAAAATTGGACAATCCCTAGAAATGCATATCAAAGTCTACTAATGTGCTGCAACCCAGAGGTAAAATCGCCCAAGCAAAAGATGGAATTAAAAAAACAACCAAAAAGACGAGATGACCAAGGAAATAACTCCAAGGGAGGGATGGCGACAGAAGCTCCTTCTTTGTAGTACCAGCTCTGACTGACCCTGAGGAGAAGGTCCCACCCAGCATCACCCCACAAAGGCCACACCCTGCCTGACCCTTTATGGGTCCAATCAGGCAGGATTATTTGAATTTACATAAAAGCCAACTTTAAAGCTTTAATTTAGCCAATCCTCCAAGCCTAGTCATGTCAGGCCTTCCACCTATGCTGGTCATCTAGCGCCATGCCTTGTTCTTTAATGCCAGATTAGTTTGGGAAAATAGCAGTCAGAAAAACCCATTGCCAGCCAATATTTTCCAGATATAAGACCAGGTTGGCTGCCCAGCTTATGGGTAGCCACAGAAGCTATTGGCCAGATCAAATAACAATCATCTCATGTCTATGGCTAACCTGACTAAACAAACTTTACTTTGACTAGAAAATCACATGTTGTTGAAAGGTCTGTGACGCGTGAATGTTTTGGTTACTCCTTCTGCCAGATGTTTCTGGGGCCTTCTGGGAGTAGGTTTCTGGGTTCTTAATAGATTATTGTGTAGTGTGCTTATGCTTACAGGATTTTTCTGGATAAAGACAGCGTGCTCTCCCCAGTTGCTTTGTTTCTGCAAACGTGTTTACCTCATTGAGTACTTTGTCCTTTCCCACTGGCACCTCGTCAAATGTCTTCACACTCAGTGGTCGATTCTTGTTATTGTTTCTGAAAACAAGATGGGACACAGGATGAGCCCAACACCCACGTTTCTTTGATAAACGTTCTAATTCATCTTTAACAAAGTGAAGTGCTCAATATGTCATGTTTATTCTTTATCTTTCTTAGTACCATTTTGCAATTTTGTTTAGCTAGCAAAGAGCTCAAATGATTTAAAAAGCTTTCACTTTGCAAATAAAATGTTGACTTGTATACGGCATAGGCTAGTCATGCCAACATATGATAGCAATTATATAAAGCAGCTTATGCAGATGATGAATTAAATTATTAAAAAGAACTTAAGCCCTGGTTCACATTGGTGCGTTTTGGCATGTGATTTGACAAATCGGTGGCATTTGCGGCGACGCACTGATTTCCAAAAGTAGTTTCTGTACTTCTTTTGGTGATTTCAGGTGCGATTTCCATTGACATCTGTGCTGCACAGATGTCTCTGAAATTGCACCTGAAATCGGGACTGATATGCGGGAATGAAATGGTGCGAGTTCAGTTGAACTTGCACAATTTCATTCCCGCACCAATGTGAACCAGGGCTTAACCACAGTTTTCAAACTGTGCAAGCTTATCTGAGAGGATATTTCTAAAGAACAACACAAAAACAAAGTACCAGTTATATATAAATGAGCTTTTTTTCATAAATAAAGCAGGGTTTTCAAGTTTAGTTTGTGCAGTACTTGAAAACGAACAACGGAACTGCTTTACCACTGCAGGCTGTCCTGGAATCAGCACAATAAAAGTAACATACTATGCAGACTCCACTAGAATTAGCAAACTTGCCATAGTGAAAATGAAAATGAAAGGATGAAATTATATAATGAGTGTTTTAGCCCCGGTTCACATGCTCACGTGCTTGCAACACAAACTCACATGACAAGTCAAAACACACTCATTTCAATGGGTCCATGTTAATCATTGAGACTCAAGTCACAGCACAAAAAAAAAATGTTCCTGCACTACTTTTCTGCAGCTTTGGTGGGACGTGAGTATCATAGACTGCAATGTTAAATCACAAAAGTCGCAAGAAAGTCGCACAGAAGTTGCAAGCATGTAGCACAACTTTGGCCTCGCAGCAGTGTGAACCGAGCCTTACCAAACAATTATTTACAGCTACTGTACTCTGTCTAATCAGTAGAGAATGGTGGCTAGCCCACTAATCAATATCTTTGCTGGTGAACCAATTTGCCACAAAAAAAAAGGAAAAAAAAGATGATATTTGGTCAGTGTTTCTACCATCTACAGGCACACACCTTCTGTACCATATGGTAAATTTACTCTTCCAAAAGGAATATGGAACCCTTTACCAATCCACCTAATGCTGGAGCTCTGCAACTGATGACGTAACCTGGGAAGCAAATTACAGAAATTCCACTTATCATGTAAAGGGTAGCTCCACTTTTGTGGAAAAAAATATAAGAAAGAAAAAAAATATTCTAGCATGTGCAATTGCTACAAAAGCCATGTTGTAGTGAAAGTAAACCCTGCTATCGTTTTCAGCCAAGGAAGCTGCCATCTTGGCCTCTGTTTGATCTTCAAATGTCATGGTGCTGCACATGTGATCAGTTATGACTCCAGCCATTGGATGGTTTGACAGTTTGGTTGAGGGCACAACCAATGTGACAGTTACATTTTTGTGCCGAAAATGTAACTGTTTTTTTTAACTGTTAAATCCATGGGTTTACTTCTGCTTTTAGGTTGTTAAAAAATTACCTTTCCTTTTCAATCTGCAGCTGCTGTAATTTTTTATAAAATTCAAGCAATATGGCAACCGGTATACAAAACACCCCCCAAAAATATCACTTTCTGCTTATGTGATTGGCTCACTGATTTTCCCAGAAGTCTCCTCTAAGATACAAGCCACATTTTAGACATTGCCTGCAATAGGAATTTCAGGTTTGGTAAGATGCTGTCCAAGGGTTAAAATCTTCTGAAGACCTGCTACTTTTCTCGTCAGAACACAGAGTTTATCAGCTGATTATAATGAACCAATCCCTCCTATTCAGAATCAATTTTCACAGGTCAAGGTAAAGAAACAATGGTTGTTAAAATCTCTGCAATGGACATTATTGATCACCCAGATGGGATTGTTTTTTCTCAACAAAAGTGGAGTGACTCTTAAAGTGGATTTAAAGCCAAAACTTTTTTTTATTTTTAAAGAAGGTAAGGATGGTTAAATCCCTGACAGGTTTTTTTCTGTATCTGGCCTTTTGGGGAGATTTCTCTTCACCACCATCTAGGAGAGCAACAGGAAGTAAGAGGGAATAACCTAAGACATTTGTTACAGCAACTGGTTTCCTCATTTGAAAATGTATCCTTACTTTATGGGGACAACTTAGATTTATCATCTTTCACTTGGGGACATTGGACACAAAGAGGGTGAATTCTTCCAGAAGGGACATACAGTAGATAGCAATAACAATCTACATTTGAGTTTTGGTAGACATTATCCTTGTAGATCCTAGAGAAAGTATGTTCTGAAGATCTCAACCACACTACACAAGAAAAGGCATTTCTCAATCATAATGCAATAAACAGAATTTTATCACATGAAATGCCTTGTTTGCAGTTTAAAAAGCTGGCAATAGCCAAATTGTGCCCCAGATATGAAGTTACCATTTAACCAGTAAAGTTTTTCATGTACTGATCACTATAATGTGGTAGTTCTCACCCAGATTCCAGCATGCTCCACCGTGTCACAGAGTTTCTTATGCTTTGTTCTCCACTGCCAGGTTTCAAGTTTATTTCTCCATCAACTCGTAAAGCAGTGTTTAATGGAATGTAATCTTTTCCCTCCTGTGGCAGATAAATACAGCAAGTTATATTAGCTAACCATAAAAAACTGCTTGTGATTTTCTAAAATTGCAGACAGGCATTAGAAAACAAACTCAGATTTAGAATATTTTGGCATATGTGGTCTCTTAGAACAGGTGCAAGTTGTATATTAGAAGCAGGGGAGGGCTGGCAGCCTTAGGCCTGGGGGGCAATGCCAGTCAAGTGACCCAATGAACCATATATTGATGTTATGAAGCAAGACAAATGATACAATGTGGTAACATAATTTAATCTTAATACCAACGAAGGAGGTTTAACAAAAAGAATGCATCAATGCAGCCTCATCAATGCCTAGCAGCTTAGCCTCACCAGTGCCCATCAATGCAGCCTCACCAGTGCCCATCAATGCAGCCTCACCAGTGCCTATCAAATGCAACCTGATCAGTGCCCATCATGCAGGCTCGCCAGTGCCTATCAGCACAGCTGGCCCTGGGTGCCCCACCCTCCACAAGAAGAAAAAAGTGTGAGCGGGCAGCAGCCATCAGCCATTTTGAATGTAAGTTAGGGTGGCCTGGGGGGCTATTGCCACCCTACCCCCTGGCCCAGCCCTCCCCTGATTAGAAGTCATTTTCCCACTGCTGATAACAGAACTAATTTTCTCCTTAGCCCCTTGCCTGCATTTGCCAGCTACTCATCAGCCAATAAGCTGCTTCCTTGCCAGCACAACCAGTCATGAACTGCTGTAGTTGAAAAATATTTATTCTGTTAGTACAGTGTACTATTGCTATCTGAAGTATTATCTTACACCAACAGCATTGCTCAAGTACTCATTAACCCACATAGATGTTTATCAAATTTCTTGGAAACAAAATATGTATGAGTGGCACCAATTATTCTCTTTTTCTTTGGAAAAAAGGGAAAAGAGTATCACAGGATATGTGTGAATTTCTGGAAGATGGTTGCGACAGGTCTGAAACCTCTGAATTTTCTACATGGGCACATGTCTCGTCCCATATTGTTCTCTGTGAGACACTTCATCATCAGTGACCCACTTAAAGGTATCTTCCAATCTGCTAATTTTTAGCTGGACTGGGTGATGATCTAATATCTATGGGGCACTAGTAGACAATGCTGGCTGAGGCTTGTTGAGGATAATAATGATCAGGTAGGGTGGTCCTACTGCTATTGCATTTCTCCTGGTAAAACAGCATTACAGATATACACAGCAAAAATGCCCTGCCTTTTTCTGTATTCTTAAAAACAAATGGTTGTCTAGTACATGACCAACCATGCTCTTATGTATCGGGCAGCCTTGTGAATTTTATAGAAGAAGCAACCCTTCCAAAATGTACATTTGGCAAATTTAAAAACAGACAACAACCTGGGAAGTAAACTACAGGAGGAACATTCACTTGCAAAATGGCTAGGAATTATTGTAAAAAAATCTCTCAGTTTGCCCTCTGTTTCAGCAAACATATAACTATGAGAGTCACCCAATTTTTTTTTAATACAACAATAAAAACAGAGACAACAGACAAGCAAACCTGTTGAACATTGGCCTGAAGCAGATCTCCTAAACGCTGTACTAGTTCTGTAAAGGTGGGTCTGTCTGTTGGGACTCCTTGCCAGCAATCTAGCATCGTCTGGTACCTAGGAAAGAAACAATGAATGAATAGGCTTTCTTCTCAAAGAAAAGCATTTGCCAGTCTTTCGGGGTTACAGGAAGCTCAAACAGTGCATGTGACTCATACTTTTTTGTAAGTCTTGTGCTGTGACGCACACAGACATTTGGTAAGTCTACTTTTGTTACATCAAAGAAATCTATTTGTGTGTTATTTTTGCACAGTTTTTTTTTTTTATTATTTTACATGGAATTTTGAAAACATAATAATGCAGTGGGGAAGATTTACTAAAACTGGTGCACATAGAATCTGGTGCAGCTGTGCATATAGTGACCAATCAGCTTCTGACTTCCACTTGTTCAATTAAGCTTTGACAAGAAAACTTAGAAGCTGATTGGTTATTATGCATAGCTGATGAGATTCTGCGTGCACCAGTTTTAGTAAATCTCCCCCAATAAATCTTATTTATATTTTTTTTACTATTTTAACCCATTCTGTAGTTATCCACCCTAAAGATGCAAGGCCTGAAAATAGAGTGAGGACTGGATATTTATGGGCCTGAAGAATGAATTATGGGAAAATAGTCAAAAGCCTTCAAAATTCAGCACTTTTGTTCTCCCGTAGGATTGTTTTGAGTGTGACTATTTCTATAAAGAATTATTTGCTTAAATGGATCAGTAACAATAATCAAGCAGCTATATAGGTTATGTAGAACCGCTATCTTCTTAGTTATCCAATTATATACAACAATAGTAAAGCCCAGGATGCAATTGAACCCTCCCTTCTCCCCCATAGACAACGACTGCAATAATTTATGGTCTTGACTACCCCAGCTTAGCTATTCTTTCTCTCCCCATTCTTTATTGATTGGTAACCTTTATATATTGTCATATTTTGAAGTTGCCAATAAATACTCTATATTTGAATACTGAAGCATATAGTATATTACATAATCATACATTTCAGGATTGCAGTACTCTGGTGGTCTCATCCGTGTCCCTTCTTTCAGTCGGCAGCAGAAGTCCTCATCAATCTGTACACCAGGGTAAGGAGAAGCACCTGCACAAGAAACACATATAAAGTAAATGTAAGAAAATCATCATCCATCATTTTAGTTATACCATTCAAAAAGTGTAGGGAGGGCTTGAGGAACGTGTCAATGAGATAGGGACCAGGAGAGAAATTGAGAATGAATCTTCCCAGAGGGGATACAGATAGCAAAGAAAGCCTCAGAGAAGTTCTGACCTATGCACACTATGTTCAAAGCTAGAAATAAAAAAAAAAATGTTGGTCCTGAGTCCTGACTGTTCTAATCTACATACTTGTTCCATTTCAATGACTTGGAAAGTGTTGAACATTTGGATGACCATTACAGTAAGGAACTAGTATTTTCAGAAGAATGTCAGCCGAAATTTGGGCCTTTCTCTTACTTTGACAGTAATAAAAAAGTAAAAAACACTTTGTTACTACAGGGTATGTTTTTGGCAATTGGACATAAGAACTAACACCAAACACATAAAAAATAAGCTTGTGACTTTGAGCAATTGAAAGAAAAGGGAACAATATTATATTGAAGGCTATCCAATCTGCATATCTAACATCTATGACATCTATGATATATTGTGCACATGGCATGGATAAACATGGGTGTTCATCAAACATGTATAGCTTCTACTTTTCAGGCAGGACCTTGTGAAATAGCCATAAAGAGTTAACTAACCTGTTTTTATTTTCAAAAAGAACTCAGATACCAGAATTACACACCAAAGCAAACAGTGTCATTCAGCGACTGTGCCAGCTCTGGTTTTGGCAGGGCATGTCGAGGGACAAGCCAGACACTCAGTAATACACCAAAACCACAGCAATGCTTATATTGTTGTAGATTGCAGACAAGGACCTCAATAATAAAATACCGCCAACATTTTCCACTGCTAGGTAGGTGTCTTATTCTCAGACATGTTTTAGACCATGCTGGAGACCCAGCTGCAGATGTACATAGAAAGAGCCATTCATTGTGTATTTGTAATAGGAATCAATTTTGCGTTCTGCACATTCATTTTTTAAACATTGCAGAAATACTGCATATTCACCGCTATCATTTACAATAATTCTCAATAAAGCATTGACAATAATAATGCTCATGTACTTTGACCTATAGCAACTATCCAACTTTCATTTAAAGCATGTGTCTAGCTTTTTTTTTTTTTAATTTTGCATATATTTGGGAAGGATATTTATATATAGTGCATAGTTAGAGAAATATACCTTCACACATTATAATTTATTTATTAAAGGTATTTATATAGTGCCATCAATTTATGCATCTATTTACATATATATTGCACATTCATATCAGTCCCTGCCCTCAAGGAGCTTACAATCTAAGGTCCCTAACTCCCATTCATACATACAGTATATTAGGGCCAAATTAGACAGGAGCCAATTACCCTACCAGTTTATCTTTGAAGTGTGGGACCAAACCCACGCAGCCACATGGAGAACATGCACACTCCTTGCAGGTATGGTGTGGTTGGTATTTGAACAAACTAACCTCCCTGTCTTCCAAACAATAGTTTAATCAGACGGGATTTAAGTGAAAATCTCCAGAAGGGATACAGAGGAAATATAAATCTGAAAGGTTTTTAACCTTCACCTACTCTACTAAAGAAAGTCATTTCTATTTCTGTCTATGCTACTTTTGGGGAGTCACCCTCATGTCCTACATGGTACAACCCAGCAGGACAGGAAGGGAGCATAACTCTAATGGAGGCCAGGGCAACAGGATAAACTTGACAGGCTAACCCTTCTCCAATCTATCCAAAACTCTATCCAAAAAAGAAAAATTTAGCTGGACAACACTTAATGCAAACATTAGTGATGTTGTTTTACCAATAAATACAAATATATTTACCTTACTCAGGTATGGGAAACATGAATGGTACAGTAAGTTAGTTGTAAATGGTTACTACAGCTTACATGCATTGCTCTTTTAATTTGATATAAGCCCAGCTGTGTTTTTTGTATTTGTGTCACTGAGAACGCACAATGGAGATCTTTCAATACAATATTGGATTACAGTCTTTATGTTATCAGGTCACAGGTACAATAGCTTTTACCTCTCAGCTTTTTAATAAATCAAATCGCTAATTCAAAATTCAAATTAGGTTTACCTCTGTAACTTACCTAATGAAAAAATTTCCCAGAGCAGCACGCCAAAAGACCACACATCACTCTGTGTTGTGTAGATTTTATCAAAAATAGCTTCAGGTGCCATCCATTTAAGAGGTAACCTAGCCTGTGAAGAGGGTAAACATCCATCATCATTCCATTGACATAAATTGAGCACTCATTCTTAGCTATGCCCAATTTGTAGGCAAAAAAAAAAAAAAGAAAGAAAACACTGTCTGGAGATTGCTGAGGGTTTTCATCATTGTCACAGGCGTATGTTTCACTCAGTGGAGTTCTTTAACATAACTCACCATACTTGTCAGTCACTGACCTCACCCTATTTATTGTTTTCCATAGCTTTTGACTTTTGTATGGGAGGTGTACAGGGTGACTGAACAACACTTCACACATGAATGTCTACCTATTGAAAAGATCCCTAAATAGTGAAGGTATTGGTGAAGATCCTGACACTATGAAGTTAGTACAACGATCTGCCCTGCTGTTCTATAATGTTCTGCCCCCCCCCCCCCCCCCAGCAGAACACTCTGTCAGTGCTCTCAGCCGTTGATCGAGAGCTGGTTGGAAGACCTTTTTTGGTCATGCCCCTTCGACAGAAACTGGTCCGACTGCCGGCTTCTGTCAGACCAGCTGCAGTACACACGGGCCAAATGTCGGCCGGTTTCTACTGAACTGGCTATTGCCGCCCGACATTTGGCCCGTGTGTACGGAGCTTTAGGCATTCATCACACAGTTGTATTCATTTATCCAGGATCCTGCTGGCAGCAAGATCTTTTGTAAAAAGTTGTGCATATGCTGTAGACATGTAATGTTTGTGCGAGAATTTACATGCATACATACAGCATAAATAGACCTGCTCAGGGTTGACAAGTAAATGCTAACAATGTGTAGCCAGCTGGGATACCGCTGGGGATTACCCACTATTGATGTTTGCATGTGAGCCCTGCCATGTTCATTTATGCAGTTGCAGCACAGAATGACCTCATGCAATTGTGATTGATTGAAGGCCTAGGTCATTCCATCGCTGCATGACTGACTCAGTCAGGGCCATAGAAAGTCATATAAGATCATATAAAAATAAATAGTGGGTAATCAGCAGCAGTGCCACCACTGGCTATAGCTGGCATGCTACATGCTGGCCCTGAGCAGTGGCAGCAGCCAATAGGATCCATGTATGGTGTTAATACATTTAGTTCACCTGTCAAATTACATTTCGACTATGTGTGGCCAGATTTTTTAATGTTTTCTTATTCTTCATTGTACTGTTTCAATGAATAAAGTAACGCACAGGCAAACTTTTTATTACATTTTACATAGAATGGGAGAGGGTTATAACCCCTGATTTTTTGTGCTCCATGTGGGGAAATTCATGTTCTTTCCTGTCCCAGAGCCAAAACAGAAAATGAGTGGAAATGCCTCCAGAGTTAGGAATTTTCTGGTTGTTATCAGGGTCACCAGAACTAGTGTCCCCACTGGAAGATTTCCCTCTATTCCTGTTCTAGTGACAACCACATTTTGTAATTTTCTTTCACTTTCTCTCTTGATGATAATGGTAAACAGACAAATATATAAAAACCTGACAGGTGTTCTAGTCCCTTTCCACTAATACTAAAAATAAAGTATTGACTTAAGTTATACTGTAAAAAAAACATTCATTTTCTATATCTGCCAGAGCTTCTATAATCCCGATTCACTCCTGCAATTATACTATCAAATATAATCTCAATTTAAAACTCTAAAGCCCCATACACACAGTCAGAATATTATGCAAAAATACCGCTTTCGAATCAATCGTACGATAATCTGACACAACTGTCATCCAAAATTTTTCAAAGGGACAAACATGAAAATTTTTCTTTATTTAGAAGATTTTCGTTTAATCAGCACAGTTTTCATCCGAAAATACAATACAAATACATTACATCACTTCCAAATTTTTATTCTGTCTTACGAGAATTTTCGTACTGTAGTAACTTATTCGTTTTCGATTTGAGACTAAAAAAAAAAAAAAACGGAAGATCATTCATCCAATAATCTCATCCTGTGTACTCGGCTTAAGGATGCATTCACATCTAGGAATGCTCACACATTCCAATTATAGGTGATAACCCCAGCAGGGTTTCCCATGATTAACTGAGGGAGGCAGCCCAATTGAAAGCAATGAGAGGCTGCCGGCTCCTGCAGCTCATAGCCGCCACTCCCATGTAATTGCTCATGCAGCGATCACATGCGAGTGATGGGCCCTGGACGCAGACTGCTTGAGCTGTTACAACTTTACATAAAGTGGTCATATAAACTAGAGGGCTGGTTGGGACTTTAAATGAAATGCATAGGATTATACGCCTCCATCCCTGATTGTGGAGATATAAGAAGGAGTTTGGGACTTTTGATGAGGCACATGGGGCACAACTCAGTAGTAACTCAGTATAAAATGACCTATTTATTTTCAATGAACAAATGCATAACATAGCACTTATGCAGTTTGTACATAGCACACTTATGTACGTATAAACTGCATATGTGCTATGTTATGTATTTGTTCATTGAAAATAAATATATCATTTTATACTGACTTACTACTGAGTAGCACCCCACATAATGTGGTAATTGACCCTAATTTACTGGAGGAGTAGAGTATCTCAGTGAATAATATGAAACAATGCAAACATTCACTTTGTAAAAAATATCCCATCTATGTACAATGATCATTAAAAAAATGAATTTTTAGCTTGCACTTGATTAGATTACTGAAGTCAACATAGCTCTACCTCATTCACTTAAAGTGCATTTTTTCTCTCGTAAAAACATTTTCTCTTAGCTTAGTAATATTGTACTGACGTCAATCATGTACAAATATTCTATTTTTTTCTTGCACATAAAATTCTTTGCAAAGTAACATTTCACTTTGTTTCATCTCATTCAAATTTCACTGAAAGTTCACTTTGAAAATGAACATTCTCTACTCCTTTCCTTTAGTAAATCACAGTCATTGTGTATCTTAACTGGAAGGAGAGAAAAGTGCATATGCAGTCAAGAATTTGATTTTAGTGATATTGATTCAGCTGTTTAGCTATGGACAACTTGAGCAGCAACTGAGTCACAAGGAAATCTCATTCTATTTAGCTAAGCTATCTACTATACATTATGCCCCTAAGCTTTCTCTCCATGTGCAGAGCAGGCCATTTCTGAAAGTGTATAATACTCACATCTCCTTTGCGCACATAGTCTGGATCTTTATATATGTCACGGGCCAGGCCAAAGTCACAGATTTTTACTACATTATTTTCAGAGAGGAGGATGTTCCTTGCTGCCAAATCTCGATGAATACACTTTAAGACAAAGCGAAAAAAAAAATAGCTCATAACTACAGGATATAATATGAACAATAGGCATGCATTCCAAGCCTTCAAACTATGGTTCTTCGTTTATTTACATATTATCAAGGGATTTACTCAAACGGGAGGTAGAATTCCTACACATTGTCCTGAGTTAGGGCTATGTGTAGTAGTATAGTGTAGTACAACGTCTGGTAATACAACAACTGTTATATCTCTCTGCAGCACCCCATCATTCCCTTCCCATTTTGAGTCACATTCAACATTCCACCAGGCTAACTTCCTAAAACCACCAAGGTAAAATGCATACAAAATGGTTTAAAGAGGGGTTGCAGGAAAGTATTAAACTTCACACCGTGGACAGTACTGTCAATTGTCAATGGTCCTCAGCTCATTAACGTCTGAAGGGAGAACAGAAGGCTGTTTGAAGTCATAGACCATCAGAAATTGAAAAAATATGCTGCTTTTTTAAATAGACCTTGTTCTCTTTTCTGGGACATGCAATGGGTGACATAAGTGTCAGTGACAGAAAGAAAGTGTAGAAGATCCCTATGAAAAAAGCAGCTTGAGCTTCCTGCCTTTGTTTCCATAATACCATTTACTACTGCATTCCCTGCAGCTGTGCCTTCACTGGTATGATTGTCATTGCCTATTACTTCAAATCCATGCCACAAATGTACATACTTTGCAATCTTAATTGGGGTGTGTACCAGCAGGTGGTGGGGCATCCTTTAATTCTGAACCACCTGTCCCCAAGTCTTCCCTTATAACCTAATTGGTCTCCTTTGAGCTCAAGAGCTGGAGCACAGGCAGTATGTCACTCTTGTTAAGTGTAGTTAAATGTGGGTAGTGTAGGACTATGTATACAACATATGTATACATAGTATACAGCAGTTTACTGTTAAATTAATATACATAAAGTGCGCTGGACATTGTTTTTTTTTTTTAACTCAAAGAATTATTTTATTGAAAACGTTCAGAGATACAAATTAAACAATTATATCAAAGAGTATACACCAGGTATAAATGTAACAATACGCCTACTGTACCCAGCAAAACACCAGTTTTCGGCAAGGGCGTTGCTAGGTCTACAAAAGATCTGGGGCTAGAGCCCATAGCAGCAAAGTAAAGAAAGTCATACGCTTGGGCGGGCATACACATGTATAAAATATACTCGTGTATATACATACTGTATATATATATATAATTTTGTTACATATCTAAGTGTGGATCTCCCCTTACATAAGGGTCCCCAGAGAGTCCCCCCGCTTACATCAATGTCATTACATCAGGGTCCCCAGAGCCCCCTCATTACATCAGGGTCCCCAGAGAGCCCGCTTACATCAGGGTCCCCAGAGGGCCTCCCTCATTAAATCAGGGTCCCCAGAGAGCCCCCCATTGCACCAGGGTACCCAGAGAGCCCCTTCCTTACATCAGGGTTCCCAAGAGAGCCTTCCCCTTACATCAGGGTCGCCAGAGAGCCCCAGGGCTCAGGACTGCACTACATAAAGAATGCAGGGCTCAGGAGTGTGCTACATAAAGAATGCAGGGCTCAGTTGTGTCCATCTATGCAGCCTCCCCTGTGCCCATCTATGCAGCCTCACCAGTGCCCAGCAATGTAGCCTCACCAGTGCCCAGCAATTCAGCTTCACCAGTGCCCAGGAATGCAGCCTCACCTGTGCCCAGCAATGCAGCCTCACCTGTACCCACATCTGAGCCTCACCAGTGTCCAACAATGCAGCCTCACCTGTGCCCAGGAATGCAGCCTCACCAGTGCCCAGCAATGCAGCCTCACCTGTGCCCACATCTCAGCCTCACCAGTGGCCAGCAATGCAGCCTCACCTGTGTCCAGGAATGCAGCTTCACCTGTGCCCACATCTCAGCCTTACCAGTGCCCAGCAATGCAGCATCACCTGCGCCAGGGAATGCAGCCTCACTTGTGGCCACATCTCAGCCTCACCAGTGCCCAGCAATGCAGCCTCACCTGTGCCCACATCTCAGCCTCACCTGTGCCCACATCTCAGCCTCACCAGTGCCCAGCAATGCAGCCTCACCTGTGCCCAGGAATGCAGCCTCACCAATGCCCACATCGCCCTCACCTGTGCCGGGGATCAGAGAGGAGGAGGACAGACGGCTGGATCATCACACAGGCCGCCGTCTCTTGCTGTGTCAGCTTTAATTTGAACCGCAGGGTGCTCCCACCTATGACAGGCAGCTCATGTCCCCGCATTCGACAAGTATGCTGTCTGTCAAAGGAGACATACCAGGGGGTGGGACTTTGTGACAGCTGGTGCCCAGCGATCCAAATTAAAGTTGACACAGCGGGAGACACCGGCCTGACACCCGCAAGTGTGTGGCACCCCAGGGTGGACTGCCCCCACTGCCTCAGCACCTGCCATGGACACTCTAGAGACTATAGTCCGGGAAGCTACCCCCTAGTGACGCCACTGGTTTTCGGCATCATTATGGACCCGCTCGGCCTGTAATACAATCATAGCTATGCCACACATGAGATTATATTCACAAAATTCTGTCCAGAATTAAATTAATTGGTGATAAACCAGGAGTGTCCAACCACGGAAACTACACCACCTGGAATTTGGGACACTGATTAGTTTAGTATATCTATAAACATATACTCCAGAGACTTCCATTCCTTTCTGTTTGAAGTGGCTTTATGTGGGTACATATGCTGGGACACTTATTCCCTTATTAGTGGCTTTGGTACAAAATACTCCTATAGTTTTATGGACTCTACTGTAAGCACTGTTAGTCTTCAACCCTTGCATAGCATGGGAGGGAGGTTGGAATGAACAGTTTTAATCTCAAGTTTGGAGTCCTCCTCTAGGCCATGTTACAGGAAAAAGTTTCCAATAATTGCTGCCTGTTACCTCTACATAGGATCTTGTACCCAGCCAGATATGCCCTAATTTCACATTATGCTACTCAGAAGTTGTAATATGTATTTGGATATGCACCAGATATAATATCCTGTTGGAAGGGACTTCTGCACCCATATGTATGTTTCCAACTACTGATACAAGTGAAACATGCATTAGTTATCTCAGGCCTTCCCTATGGTTTACATGGAGGGACTTGTTATTATATGTCTTTTCTGCTCATAGCCAATATCACATCGTCCAGAATCTGGCTCAACATTATCTACAAGTTTAAGGATGAATGAGAATATGGAACATTTGTGCAATATGGATAGGGTGGTATGGGGTTCATGATTGGTTTTATATTTGTCTGATGTGATATATGTATAATATGTATATGTATAATAAAGTTGTTTTTTATAATGCATTGGTGTAGATTTTTAGGATTATTTTTACAGACCCAGTTCTGAGATGGTTTGGTCTTGAGCCCATAACTAGTTTTTCCATTTTTTGATTTCTCATATGTATACTGTAAACATAGAGTGCATTGTACACAATGGTTCAGAGTAGCCTATGTGCAGTGTATAGTGGTTAAATACAATATATGTATGGTGAGCAAGGTGGTTGATTGTATTGCATTTATGGATGTACAGAACACTGTACTGCAACTCAGTGTACATAGAGAAATAAAATACTGGGTATGCTGTGATTTACTAAAAAAATATGCATACAATACAAAGCAGTATATTTCAAAAAATGGATCTATAAAGTTCCATTATATGCATTATATTAATTTTCATTTATATTCTTATTGTATGTATATACCAACATTGCATAGTATCCAGTGGCTCATTGTAATATATTTATAGTTGTATAACGAAGGGTGTACAATGGTTTATTAATGAGTGAGTATTTAGTGCATTGCATAGCTGTGGTACAAAAGTCAGTGCAGTGGCATATTATCAGATTGTGATGTTTTGAAGTGCCAGGTCATGGTCAAAAAGGTGTGAGGTTATCGGAAATTATATTTGACTGATTTACTAAAGGTGTCAGGCTAGGTTCACACTGCTGCGGTGAGAATTTTCTGCGAATTGAATACGATTGCGATGCAAGTTTTTTCAGTTCAGACACAAGTGCGATTTCTACATGTGTTGGTGCGAATCTACTGCAAAGCTGTAGCTGGAGTTGGAGGGAGAAGCTATCGCATTGATGTGAATGGGAGATTGCGTTTTCAATCCGTGTTCTATTGCAGTCTATGGAGCTGAATTCGCAACGCACTGCATCGCACACGGATCAAACTCGCACAGCACCCTTTTTCCTCACGGATTAG
The DNA here is from genome assembly GCA_018402905.1 of Glandirana rugosa. Lineage (NCBI taxonomy): Eukaryota > Metazoa > Chordata > Amphibia > Anura > Ranidae > Glandirana > Glandirana rugosa. The sequence goes on along the minus strand of BLSH010066420.1, from coordinate 306,851 downwards.
ATTCGCAACGCATCAGTCTGAACTGCACTGGTAGAACACTATGTTATTGGAGATGACTTGTGAATTTAATCTATCACAATGTAATCTATTCGCAGTACAGTTCGCAGCAGTGTGAACCTAGCCTAAAGGAGTTGAGAATCTTTACACCACTATCCAATCAAAAAACGTAGTAAATATGAATTACTTTTCACATAATTGGATAATTGAAGTGAATATTCACACAATTTATTGTGTGAACATTCTTAACTCCTTTAGTAAATCAGTCTTGTTGTCTCAGAGCTACTGTACTGACAAATAAGCTATTATGAAAAATGTGCCATTTGCAGAAAGCCAAGATGAAAGAGGTACAGTGTGTTGGCACAGACTCCACTAAGCATATCTCTTATCCAAAAGCAAATATATTGAATATTGTGGGAAAATGGTCAAAGTGCTGTTTGTACTAACATCAAATTCTCCTGGCACAGAGCAGAATCCTTAGTAAGGGTGGGAATTTAGTGTGTTTTCCTGCCCTCTGATTGAATGCTGTGAGAAGCTTTTTTTTTGGTACAAGTGGCAACACAGTCACTCACCCTCAATAAAGATTTTATGCTGGCAGAAAAAGAAAAGCTCAAGTGAGTTGGCTTTGTTTCTGCATCTTTAAACATCTGGGGACTGCAAAGAAAGAAGATGCAAACCTAATCCTGTCAGGATTACCGGATCCAGATCCAGGTCCATAGGGTTCAGTTTAAAGCATCAGGGATATAGTTGAGCTTACAGAAAAAAAAAACAATGATGTCAGAGTTTCCAGGCCCAGAACACATATTGAAGGCACAGGCTGCACTGTTCGTTAATGGGCCAGGGCTTAAAGACACATTCCAATGCAATCTAGGAACTTTCATAATAGTAAAAATAAGTATAACCACTATACCTTGTGTTCACCACATTGGTTCATGTGCAATTATCATTCTGGGTTAATATTTCAACATTTTTTGCAGAATTATTATTTCCATAAATACATCTTTATATGGTCAGTCTACCCAAAGACGATATTTCAGTTCCAAACAGAATCCGTTGGGTTGATTCAACAGCCTTCTTAGTATATCTCTGTCTCTAGGTGTCCAGTGAAGAGATCTCTCTGACAAGTTCCTTGATACTGCCCACTTTGGAGGTTCAGGTGTATGTGTCTTCCCTTAGGTGTTTGTATAAATTAAAAATTTGATAGGGAGAATGGGTCCCCTCACATAATGGCCATAGCAGGTATACAGGCCTGTAAATTCTATAAATAAAGTGCATAGATGTCACCTCTGGAATCCCTAAGAAACAATGAATCCATTTCATAGGAGTGCGCAGCCTTTTGCATTGGGGTGTGCACCCCAAAGCTAAAACACACATGCGTGGATGTGTGTATGTGAATATATATACATATACAGTATGTATATACAGTATCTCACAAAAGTGAGTACACTCCTCACATTTTTGTAAATATTTTATTCTATCTTTTCATGTGACAACACTGAAGAAATGACACTTTGCTACAATGTAAAGTAGTAAGTGTGCAGCTTGTATAACAGTGTACATTTGCTGTCCCCTCAAAATAACTCAACACACAGCCATTAATGTCTAAACTGTGGGCAACAAAAGTGGGTACACCCCTAAGTGAAAATGTCCACAGTGGGCCCAAAGTGTCAATATTTTGGGTGGCCACTAATATGTTTTATATATATATATATATATATATATATATATATATATATGTATATATATATATATATATATATATATATATATATATATATATATACACACATACACACACTTTTAGAAACACATGTAAACAAACATTTTAAAAAGTATTAAAAATTATTAAAGCATGAGAACATGGACAGTGTCAGTAGAGCAGGGGGAATCTGCGCCTTATGGGGTGATTAGGGTGTGCCCAGGTACATACGGCACAACCAGCGCACATGCCTATGGACCATTTAAATCTCTGTCAATCCGTCTCTGTGTCTACCAAAAACTGCAATGTTATTTTTAGGTGAACTGCTCAGTTAAGCATTTTATTTGTCATTTTATATCTTAGAACACATGTCAAACATAAGGCCCGGGGGCCAAGTCAGGCCCTCCAGCCCATTTCATGTGGCCCTCGCACCTCTCCTGCTGCTGCAGTAACCTCCCTCATTGTTGCCCCCACCATGTCTGAGCAGTCAGCAGCAGAGAGGCAAAACAGAACTCCTTCACCAGATCTTGCACTTCTCCATGCAGCCACAGAGAGGCTTGCACAATTAAAAAAACGGCTGGCTGCATACCCAGGTAGTGCAATTTCAGCTTTTGATACTTAATAAAGCCAAAATTGCATCATGTGGGTTTGCAGCCATTCGGTTTTTTGATTCAATCTGATCTCTGCAAGCAGTGGCAGGGCATGCACCCCACCGTCTGCATCATGCTTTGTGGATTATGGCCATAGTTACTCGCCTGTGAGCAGCGTTCACTTTGCCACAGAGAAGCTCGTATCTGCCCCTCACCCCCTTCCCTGTCTCAGTGGTTGGTAGCAGATACCGGCCCTTTGACAGCAACCATAATGCTGATGCAGCCCACAATAAAATGGAGTTTGACACCCCTGTCTTAGAAAATTTCCAAAAGCCATGTATTTTTAGGTCCAAAGACTTGTTTATTGTTTATTTAGTAATTTGATGCAATGTAATTCTTTTTTTTAACTCCTGAAAAATTTAGAATTTTAAAAACGTTAAATAAACAAGGAATATCTGGACCTAATGTAGGCAATATGAAATAGGATGAAGACAACATGCGGTTGGAAAATGAAAAGGAAATGCTTAGTTTGTAGTTAAGTTTCACATTTACTAAATGATATGTCCCAGAATAAAAAAAGTGAGGGATTGCCTCCGCGGTGAGCTAAAACACATTCGTTTGCAAAGTGGCCAGAAAATAAATGTCATGTGGTGGGTTTGTACAGCCCTGGAATTCTTACTTTTCTCGATGCCAGGAACTCCATGCCCTTTGCCACCTGAAAACTGTAACAAATCAGATCTTCCATTGTCAGCTGCTTCTTGCTCATATCTTCAGGATCTGAAAAATAACACATTTTACTGAAGTTAGCAAAACTCTCAATGCACATTGCAGATAAGCTATCTTTTCTAACACCTTTTTAATGGCAATTTCCCAGCCAACTGCTTGATCTTTCTTTGATACCTCTTTAAATATTTCCTGCAATTAGTATAAACTTTGTAAGTGGGATAAAATGTTCTGTGGGAATGGCCTGGTTGCCGTGTGGGGGAAGCATGATCCTCTGTGATAAAGCATAGTGCTCTTACTTTTAGGAACATGAAAAGGCCAGGCTGGACTCCTAAACTTTGCAGAACGGGGTACAAGAGCTGTTCAGGAAGCCATTTACATGACATCTGAGTTACAGAGTTAAGAGCTTTGTTCCTAGTTCGAAAATACAGTTTTAATTCTGTTGTCTCTATACAACACATGCAACCAAATAGTGACATATCATGGGGAAATTAAAGTGTAGTGGACAGGTTATATTTGTTCATAATCATTTCCAATAAAATCAATGAGAAAGCAATGATCTTCAGTAAATGATTTCATAAGAAGAAGTGTTCACATAAACAAATTGGCAGATTATAGCATCAGCTAATTTCTGTGCTTTCAACATGACAGCAAAAGAAGAATTTTGTGCAGTGTATGTTTAAGGGGGCTGACATGCGGAAGATATTATGCAGAGATAAATTTTCCTACTACAGACAGAAACTTTACAGTCTTTTCTACATGAGAGGCTTGGATGATTGTGGACTGTTAATTAATCCTAGTGTGGTCTTTGGCACAGCATGTAATCTATTCGTGACTCTGTCTGCCAAGCTACAATTTAGTAAGGTTGAGCATGCTTTGAGGTTTTCACACTATACAAACTGACTTTAGGGTCAGAAAGTCACAGCCTGCTTAGAAACATACACTGAAAGATCTCATTAGATGTAGTGACATTGTAAAACTACTGGAAAGTATTGTGAAAATTATTTGCAGCAGATTAAACCGAGAAAATCACAAATACAAGATGTACTTAGACTAGCTGTGTGGACTTTTCTTTTGATTCAGGTTTAACAAATCAAGTTTAAGGATTTAAAAAAAGAATATAAATGTTTCAATGCTGAAGTCAAAACATGAGAAGGTGGTCATTTTTTTATTATATAATTTGTAGGGTGGGACTTTAGATATGCCTCTGAGAACCACACTTACACCCCGATAGCAAGAATAACTTTCCACAAATTTGTAGCAGTGTTGAATTGTAAGTCTTGGTAACTTGCTGCACATTTTCACTGGCAAGTTGTAAACTTGCAGACCACTTTAAGCTCAAGTTCTAGTTGACACTTTTCCAATTTGAATCAAATTTGCGTGGTGAGTCTACAGCAAGAGCTCTGAAAGTCACAGTGACCCCTGTGGTGGGATGACCATTGAACAACATAAGTGAACCAGAACTTGCAGCAGACTTGCAGAATGTTTGCAAAGAAAGTTGATCTGGAGTCATGCAATGTGGACTTGCTGCAATTGTGCAACAAACTTGTGAAGCCTGGAAAGTCTAGCAATAGCTTAACAAGTAATTTTCAAACTTGCAGCTCAATTGCTTGCTATTTGGAACAGTGTTATATTTAAAAGCACAAATTTTATTATAGTTATTAAGTTAAATGGGGGTGCAGTGCTTAAGTATAAAATTAACAAAAGTCCATAATATACAGTCCATAAAAATCAAGGGAGGGAATCCTGTCATTAAAGTGCAGTTTACAGCGCAGGGACCACCACCGACACCCATTCACACTGCCTCTTACCCCTCTCTCCAGACCCTAATTACAAGGGTCAAACATGCAGTGGGCAGTAGTGGAACAGAATCAATCCGTCTCTGTGTCCTCCCAAGAAATCCTTGCGCCTCCTCTCGATCACATGCTTGCCCGTGCTTCCAAACAAACTCGTATCTCTCAATGTGCTTGTCCTCCCTCCTGTTTGGTCCAGCATGTTGTGCAGTATCTGCATAATACTGCATAACAGGCTGGACCAAACAGGAGGGAGGCCAAACATATTGACAGATATGAGTTTGTTTGGAAGCACGGGCAAGCATGTGCAACATCACATAAGGTAAATACAAAAAGGAAATACATGGTACAACACAAAGACCGAGTGCCAGCTTGACCCCACAAGGCTTGCCTAGCCACCAGTTCCAGTCATTAACAGTAACCAATAAGGAAGGCACCGCACCTACCCCCAATCAGAACGAGGGGGTAGAACAGGGAATGAAACACAAGAGGGGAAAAAAATAAAGGAGGAAAGGGGGGGAGGTACCAGGAAAAAAGAGAGAGCAGGAAGAAGTTGCCTGTATTTCTGCACTCATTAAAATAATTAATCAGCCCTGTTGTATCAACTTATAGTGTTACTCTGATTAGTCAGAAGATCGTGAAAGATTTGTTTGAAAGATTGTGTGCATACTATATATGGGATGGTTTGCACTCCAAGTTCAATTCCGTCCCAGTATGTGGAATGTGAGTTGGTCTTATCACATTCTAATGCAGTGTGAATAAATGCTCACTTTCAATGTTTCCCAACTCTGATTGGACAGGGAGATGATGGAAAAATTCCCCACTGAGTTTAGAGAGTGAACAATTGGAGCACTGGAATCAGATTGCATGGGTCTTCACATTCCTATACCATTTAACAGTTCACACTGCTATCTGCGAACTGATCTGGGGGTGTCATTTACCTTACATTGACACCCGCAGCAGTTTGCAGTTGTCAGTGTGAACCGACGGTGAGTGACATGCGATGTGGGAACCTGCAATGGAATTGCGCTGGTTCCTGCATCCATATGTGTGAACCGGGACTTAATCATAAATAGGATGACAAGTATAAGAATCTTTTAATTACCTTCTTCCTCCTCCTCAGAATCACTGTAACTTTTATCTTCTATGAATCCTGAGCTGGCTGAACTGCCCGTACTGGCCACACTTTCCAACCTTCTCTTGATTAATTCAGAGAGGTCACCGCTAGAGTCATCAGCTGTTTTTTCCATTTCCTGGGACTGAGCAGAAAATAAGAATACAAAAATATCTAAATGGATATGCTCATCACATACAAAATATAGCAACTCTACATATTTTACTTTGTTATGTGTTTGCTTAAGTACCCTTCAGATTTGGAAATAGTGCTGTAGCTGCTCATTAACTGATCATTTGTTTTTGCTCTGGAATTCATTCCATGACAAGGAACACATTCTTTTCCATCAGCAAAAGTCTCTCCAAATTCATAATACTCAGCTTCAATACAATAAACACATCAAGAGACTGAATATGGTTTCTGCTTCGACACAGAAACGCACATACTATTCTTCTCCGCCTGAAGGCTACACTTCAGATACTTATTTTTTTGTAATGAGCTCTGTTGTTTCTGAAGTGATTGACTTAAGGTACCTACAAGCATTAGAAAATGTTTACCCAAACTACGTTAAAGTATATGTTGTCTAACATAGGTTACCATTAACACTGACAAGTACTTAAATACTCATTGTTTAATCAGAATTAAAATATATTGGTAAAGCAAAGAAAATGTGACTGTGGTTGAAATTGTGAAACCAATATTTATGATCATCAGGCATTATTAAATAAATGAAGAGAACAGAATGGAGAAATTAAGAAATCTGGAGCTTGACAGATGCCTCATGTACACATCTTCTTTATACTATGACCTGCTAACAGTGGACCAAAAATGAGCTAATCATTTCAAACTACAGAAGTAACAACAGTAATGAAAATCAAGCTGAAAGAGTGAACTCTGATCAATACATAATTTTTTTCCTACATTTACCTAATTGGAAATGCATATGAAATAAAGGTATTGCACGAATAAAGTAACAGAATAATACATTATAAATGTTCTTACACCAGGGATAGGAAGTCTTTTGGGCCTAGTGTTCCGAAAAATGTTGGTGAAAAATTCATAGTGCCACATATATAAAAACAAAATGTCTACTTCACTATCTCAGTCAAGAAGAGGAATATTTAGTAATTAAGGTCAGATTCAGTAAAAATAACCCCTAACATCAGTGTCAGTGTCTTCAGTAATAACTTCCAGCATTAGTGTCGATGAATGCAATTACATACCATATTCAACAAAAAGTGCCCGCCCTGGCTAAATAGGGCTCAATATTGGGTGTGGTTAAAAGGAATATAATTAAATAGAGCCTGAGTCTGTGCACAAAACACTACTTATTAATGAGCAACCATTGACACAACAAACACTTTGATTGTGAGTATGCAATATACAGCACAACGTAAAGATTGCAGTGGCTCAGTTTATGTTGCAGTACCTCCTACAGAGAATTTACTTTGAAAAACACACCTCTAACATTTCTAGCAGTGACCATCTTGAATAAGGGCAGATATTCATGTAGCATTTACTTCTTGGAATATATTTGCCCTCAGATCAAGCATGCAGACAGGAGGCTGTACCACTGAGAAAACCACTCCTCCTCTCCCCCAGTGAAAAATGCCCACGGAGACACCTGGGATAGAGGTGAAACTTGAAACTTGTGGGACTCTAATGCGAAAGTTGACCTGGGGCCCCCCACTACCACCCGCCACTTCCACTGAGTGCCAAGATACTCCCACTGCCAGCTGCATTGCCAAAGTGGGGTAGATAGGCCACACTCTGAGCTGCCGGGTGAAAGCTGTGGACTTGTATGCAAAACAAAAAACTTAAAAGGCCCGGCCTGGACCTTGCCCAGGGTGGGCAGGCCCTCTGACTTCCAGATTCACATACAAGCCCACCCCTTTCACACGGCAGTTCAGAATGTAGCCTGCCTGCTCCCATCTTGTGTGCATGTGCACAGTTGAGCAGGGCTCAGCAGGGTGGGGAGGGATATTCTGTATGGGCTGGTCGGGGGGGCTGAGAGAGGGTGCCGCTGGGGGAAAGAGCTTGCCCCGTCACCCTGTGTAGGTTAAACCGGAAGCGCAGAGGGCCTGGGACTGGGTGCTTTTCCCTAGTGACACAATGTAAGGGCTGGTTCACACCAGATATGGTGGAACTGTATTGGGTGGCTATTCCAGAGCAGTCCCATCGCATAGACAAGGCAAAATACCTTGACTCCTATGTGCCCAGTTGCAGTGGTGTGCGGGTATGATCCACAGAAAAAAAGTACTGAATGCAGTACTTGTTATCAGTGCTGTGCAGTGTGAGCCAATCCAAGAGGAAGCCAGCAACTGAACTTTATAAGATGTGTTTGTGACATCTCAATAAAATCTGATTTTAAAAAAAGGAATCAGTGCAATCTGCCAAGCTCAGCGCTTCTTCACTGCGCTGAGCTCAGTTGGATCGCACCACACACCAGCCTCTGCACTGCAATGCAGCAGCTGGTGTGAGCCAGTCCTATAACCTAAGGTGACAGGGAGGCAGCACAGGCCCCCTGGACCATGGGTGGTGTCGCCATTGAGACCCCCGAAGCTCCGCCCATGACCTTGGATGTATGCCATCATTTTGGCCGAGGCCAGAAACCAGGAAGCAAGTGATGAAATGTAAAAAAAAAGGTTTAAAACAAGTAATTACAATATACATTCCTATCTATTTACTAATGCTAGCAGTATAAGAATTAAAAACAGTTAATGTTGATTGACAGAGTTTAATTCCACTTTGTTGGTCATTCAAGGAACTCCGTAGCCATATACAACTTTTAAGAAAGATGGAAGATTAAGGACTGATGTCATTAATCTGGTTAAAGGTTCAAATTTTGATTTCCAAGAAAATCCATGGTTGGAAAGTTGTAGAGTCTAAGCTCACACAATTATGTAATGCCATTGCATATTGAGGTCAGACACACAGCACACTGTGGAGGTGAAAAGAGAAGGGGGATTTCTGCATTCTGGGCTGTCACAAATCACAGCTTGAAAGTTAAGCTACTATCAGTTTCAAGAATGCAATACCTGAAATACCAATATACGGTATATCTTGCATTAATTTCATTTCACGCCCCTAACTATCTGGTTTGCTGTCATATGGAAATGGTCAGTAAGTCCCAGCAGGAATTGGGAGGGAAACAAAGGTTTTCTATTAAAACATTGGCTATTTTCCTGGATAAATGTCACTGGATGCCATTGATTTGATGGAACAAAACCAGCATGATATCATAGAGAAACATGAGTTAATATCCTAATTCAGAAAGAAAAGCATTACATAAGTTCATAAGAGTTGTGTGCAGAAAAGTCCAGTTTAATAGTATAAGTTACAGTATTCTTTTTTTTTTGCCTGTTTTTTTTTTTTTTTGCCCTAGTTTTAGATAAATACAACCCCAATTCCAAAAAAAATGGGCTGCTGTGTAAAATCTACATAAAAACAGAATGCAATAATTTGTAAATCTCATAAACCCATATTTTATTCACTATAGAACATCGAAAACATCAAATGTTTAAACTGTGAAAATGTACCATTTTAAGAAAAGAATAAGGTAATTTTGAAATTTTCTCCTTCCGTGCTCGCCTCCAGGATTTCTCGAGAGCTTCTCCCATCCTTTGGAACTCCCTACACCAATCAGTCCGACTGTCTTCTAATTTATCCATCTTTCGACGATCCCTGAAAACTTTTCTCTTTAAAGAAGCCTATCCTGCTTCTACCTAATACTATTTCTTTCTACATCAGCTCATCCCCCACAGCTTTTACCTTTTGTATCAATTGACCCTCCCTCTTAGATTGTAAGCTCTAATGAGCAGGGCCCTCTGATTCCTCTTGTACCAAATTGTGATGTAACTGTACTGTCTGCCTTCATATTTGTAAAGCGCTGCGCAAACTGCTAGCGCTATATAAATCCTGTATAATAATAATAATAATAAAAGTGATGACAGCAACATGTCTCAAACTGAGGAGACCAGCTGCTGGAGTTTTGGGAGAGGAATGCTGTCCCATTCTTGCCTGATATAGGATTTTAACGGTCCTGGGTCTTCTTTGTTGTATTTTTTCTTTCAAGATGCGCCAAATGTTTTCAGTTGGTGAAAGGTCTGGACTTCAGGCAGGCCAATTAAGCACCCGGATAGGGTTTTATCACAATGCATAGGTGTGAGGCTAACCTCCAGATTTTTAGTGTAAGTTGCCTTTTACAGATTTGCATAAATTCAGTTTTCACCTTTTGCAACACTGTGCAGTTACAATTTGTGGCAATGTATCATAACGCGCTGCCGTGCATAAAGTTAAATGACTGTCATTTTAGAAAAGTTTCAAAAAAGAAGAAGAAAATAGGCTTTGGTGTAACACTGCTGCACATGTGCATAATGCACACCAGTGTGGGCACCATAACACATGTCCAATGATGTAAATAGGCCAGCAGCACCAACAGGTGGCAGGGTTTTAACTGACAGCAACGTGAGCAAATGGCTTCCGCTGCTTTCAGCCAAGCCTGTGAGACAGGGTAGAAGAGAGAAGAGCTGCTGCAGATGTGCAGAGCAATGGATAGAAATGGGGGCTAGGTGACTATGAGGGGGCAGGAGGTGCTACTATTAAAAGGTTTTTTACCTTAACGCAGAAAATGCATTAAGGTAAAAAAAAACATTAACGTTTACAACCATTTTGAAAGCTAAGTTTACCTTTCGGTGCCGGTTCACACTTGTGAGATGCAAGAACCCTGCGAACCTAGTACGGATTCCCGCATTGCACCTGAATCGTTCACTGATTCACACTGAGATCTGCAAATCGAGGCGGGTGTCAATACAAAGTTAACGACACCCCCAAATTGGTTCGCAGTGCGAACTGTGAAATGGTACAGGAATCGGATCGCATAAGTGTGAACACCCATGCGATCCGATTCCAGTGTGGACCAAAAAAAGGGTCCTGCACCATTTTGGTGTGAATGCAATGCGATTTCATCCATACAATTTGTATGGGTGAAATCGCATTGCACAGACATCGCATGTAATGTGAGCAGCACTGCGGTGCGAATTACATGCGATGTCTGCTCCACATAGGCTGTTATGTGATTGTTCAGCTCCTGCAAACTCTGCCAAATGAATGATCTATGCAAGACGAAGGCAATATACAAAACAATCAATCAGTAGAGGAAAACACTGGCTATGTATATTGGGAGAACAGTGCTCACCAACAATGTCCACATTGGAAAAGCATGAAACTTCAGAGGTGGGTGGGAGCAATCTCCTGGAGGGGTAGGGTAGGTGCAGGATGTGTTAGGCCTCATGCACACTGAACATTTTTCTAACTCTCCTAGACTCCTTTCTTCCTGGCAGCAGCATTTTGGCAGAAAAAACGTTTGATCCTTGTAAACACGTGCAATGCTTTTAGGTGCAGTTAGGTGCGTCAAGCTCTTGGGTGTTAATTAATTTAATTTGCCGGAATAATAATTTATTCTGGCCATTGAACTGAATTAATGTTCAAATTCTAAATGTGCTTCATGATAAATGCTTGAAGGTCTCGCTCAGGCTGTCAAGGTCCAGGGGGGTTGCATGTCGCTGACCAGTGAGGGTGTAGGTCTGTCCAGACTCAAAGCATGCTGCAAAAATAGAAATAGATAACCGGGCAGATCTCCATGATTAAGCTCCGGGGATGGGGTGAAACATGTTGGGGACATTGTCTGGATGAATCGAGCTGAGGCTGCTTTTACTTGCTTACCACTTTGGCCGGGTAAGGTGTGCGGTGGCTGGGTTACCTCTTTCTATTTTTGCAGCATGCTAAATGTGCTTAGCGCTTATGCGCTTTTAAACACGTTTACACACGTTTAGGAGTGCCAAGAGTTTTTTTCTGCCACAACTCTGCTGCTTCTGGACACACTGACTGTGGGTTTTTTTTCTGTTACCTAGCTACATAATTCTTTTCCATGAATGAGTGCCAGTTTATGATGTAAATCCATGAGATATCTAATATTTTACATTGAATCATTGCTGCATGGGGTCTAGTAAAGCATTCTGTATGGTGCAACAACATGACTGTCAACATTGCCACACTAACACCATAGTTTCACATTGTAGAGTGGTACCTTGTAAGCTATGAAGTCTCCTCTTTTGCTTCGTAAATAATTTGACAGATTTCCATACTTGCAATATTCCACAACGATCATAAGAGGCCCTATAAAAGAGACACTAATCAGCAATTGCAGGAAACGAAAATATAACATTAAGCCGAGGTTCACATTGCAGCGATTTGGCATGCGATTTGTCAAATTGCATGTCAAATCTGCGGCAATTGCTGGCAATGGCACTGTCCAAATCGGTGTGACGCCAGCATTGTGGCGCACACCAATTCCCAATAGTACTTTCTGTACTACTTTTGGCGACTTCCGGATGCGATTTTTATAGACATCTGTGCAGGATGTCAAATCGCATGCCAAATTGTGTCAGTGTGAACCAGGGCTTAAGGGGGTTTACTACTCTACTGACTAAACCTAAAGGAAAGTGTTTGGCCAGAGTTGGGCTATGAACTTATCATATTTAAAAAACTGGAAAAAGTATAGATCCCATATGATTACTGCTGATCAAATATCATTCATATTCTAATACACAGCTGATTTCTAAATTAACATTTCTTTGCGTTATAAAAATCTAAAAGACACAGGGTAGTGTTTGTACAAATAAAAATAAAAAATATTTTAGCTGATGTCATAAGAAAATATATTTCTGGGGTAAAAATGCACACTCATGCATATGGATCTATTCATTTAATCACAACCTCACTCCCATGTATGTCTTTAAGCCCAAAGCATTCGCACTCTTGGCCTGATCCTTATTTCCTATGTTAGCACATAAGCACCACAGAAAAAAAACCAATTGGTCCCTAGTGCTGCTTCTACCTTTCCCAGTCTGAGCTCTGTCGGGGAGCGACTGCAAGAGACGGATACAGTACAAAGCTGAACTTAGCTACTTACACTGCTTGCATTAATACATTTCATGAAGTACTAATGAATATGGAGCTACATTAATGTGCTTGCTTTTATATCTGCCTGGATGTCAGCTTTAGGTCCCATTCACACAGGGGCGATCTGACCTGGCGCGAATTTGCTAGGCAATTGCAGCGCGACTTTCAGCGCGACTTACAATACGACTTATGCCAGTGACTTTGCCTGTGGCCAATCAGATAAGGGAGGGAGGGGCTGGCCCCAAACATAAATTCTATTCTTTTCACTGTAAAGTTGCTTGCATTAACATGGGGATCCGACTTGGAGGCGACTTCCATTCATTTCTATGGGCACAAGTCGGATAGAATTTGCCTTGAGTCGCGCAGGAACTTTTTTCTGAAGTCGGAGCGACTTAATAGTGTACATTAAGACGGCTCCCATTCATTTCAATGGGATTTCAGATGTCAAGCGACCTGGGGCGACTTGAGGCTACTCAAGTCGGAGCGACAGTCGCCCCTGTGTGAATGGGCCTTTAATCTCTATGCTCCTGAGAAATGAGATGTAACCACTTGGTGGCAGGTACCTAATTTGCAGCACACATACATAAATGATGATGTTGCTAATGGGATGATTGCCAACATGTGGTTAAATCTCTCAGTAGTAAGAGATTAAAATCACCTGTGCAACTCTAGCTATTATTAATGTCAGCTGTATGCTATACATTACAAATCAAATTTATAATGAGCAACTGATATCATTCTAGAATTAAAACCTAATGTGAAGTTAAAGCAGTGGTTCTCAACTCCTATCCTCGGGACCCACCAACAGGCCAGATTTTAAGTATTACCTTGGGGAGATGCAGACTAGAATACTACAATCACTGAGCAGCAAATGATATCACCTGTGATGTATTTCAGTTATCCTGCAAACCTGGCCTGTTAGTGGGTCCTGAGGACCGGAGTTGAGAACCATTGAGTTAAAGCAATCCTGTTGCTATCTTAAAATATTCAGTGATAGCCACCCAGTAAAAGAATAGGCTGAATATTAACCTGCCCAGCTGGCAACAAGGGAAATCTTTGCTTGATTCTGTAACTTCCAGTGGCATTAATATCGGACACATCTGGGTGTGTCAGATATCGTGCCCCTGCTGGGTGCTGTGGTTCCTTCTTCTGACCCCTTTTTGTCACTATTGTTGTTTTGTAGTGATGTAGGGTTTAGCTACACATTCTCTTTAGTTACACCACAAAACATTCTCTGCTGACCTAACACCTCACTTGCAATAACAAAGTATTTGTAAAATAAAGTAAACGATATTCAGCTAGGTTTAACAAAAAAATGACATTGTCTTGCCAAAAACTGACCAATTCTGCTGTTAGACGTTATGAGAAATAATATCCAGTTCAGCATTGAATAATTCTGGTATTATAAATGTAATCACTAAAGCCTTGTACACATAATGCGACCATCGTATAAAAACGGTCGTGTGACCGCTTGCTCTACGATCATCCAAACGTTAGTATGTGCGATTAGAACAGCCAACGTACGACGGTCGTACAACTGAAGTTGTATGAGCAGACTAGAAATCTTTGGTTGTACAAACAAGTTGTACTGTGCAAAACACGCATGCTCAGAAGTCAGGAACGCCTGGAAGTGTCCGTTTGTTCCTAATTCACAAATTACATGCACCTGAACTTCCTCTTTATATGCTCGTAAAACGTCACTAAGTTCGGCTTGGTCGTACGATCGCTTAGTGCATGTCAGTACACAAGATGCAACAGCCAACATACGATTTGGGCCGTTCGGTCGTACGATCATCACATCTTAAAGCCTCGTACACACGGTTCGACAGTCGTACGACGGAACGGACCAATTCGTATGTTGGATCATGTAACTTGCATACTGACATGCACTACACGATCGTACGACCAAGCTGAATGTAGTGACGTGTTATGAACGTATAAAGAGAAAGTTCAGGTGCATGTAATTAGCATCCGGCCGTTCCTGACTTCTGAGCATGCGTGTTTTGCACAGTACAAGTTGTTGGACAAACTTCTCTGTACACACGATACAACGGTCGTATGACCGCTTGTTGGTACTACCAAAGTTTTATAGTCTGCTCATACAACTTCTGTTTTTTTTGGTGTTCTGTTCTAATCACGCGTACTAACGGTCGGATGATCGTACAATGAGCGGTCGTACGACCGTTTGCATACGACCGTTGAACCGTGTTTACGAGGCTTTAGATGATCTAACTGGAAAATGATAAGCATTCCATTCTTGCAATTGCATTTTATTTTATACACAATAATTATCTTAATTGCTTCAGTTACTTTGTCATTTGGCTGAAGGCTAAGATTGTTTTCTGAATACATTTTTCTCTTCAACAAAACAGATTAATCCCATCTAGACTTGACAACTCTCACAGAAAAATATTCAGCTAATTCCATTAATTCATTAGGCAAAACAATGAATATATCTTCATATCTTTCAGCGCAGACTGAAGTTTCAATGGGAATGTGTGCAATGTGCATGTAGTATACAGTACTTCTCTTTGATGCATATAAGCTTTTGCTTGGTTTTGCATAACCCCAGACCATTCATTTACTTAAGAATTCAGTAATTAGGCTGGAGTTAATGTAAATGCATTTAAGTTATTTGTTTGGAATTATAATCGCCAGCTCCTTTGGTTTTTAGATGAATGCTGTGTCACAAGAACAGTGGTTGGCAGCAGAAGGATCCGAGGATTGTGGATTAATGGTGGCCATATAGACTCTTACCTCCAGGCTTGGTGCAAGCTCCCAGTAAATTAACAACATTCAAATGATGCCCAATATGGATAAGGATCTTCAGCTCGGACATTAAAGCCTTGCATTCGTTGTTTGTTGCACACTCTGTTCAAGATAAACAGGACACAGTCATCTCTGCACAAAGGGATATTTTTACAAGGCTCAGAAAATCCTGTTTAGATTAAGGGGGCGACATCAAGAGACAAAAGGAAAACAAGCACAGCCCCTGTGAGGAATCTCATACACAAGACGTGCTCACAAGTCATCCTTTTCCTGACTTATTTAATTGTAGTGTACAACAAATACATGAGATTTAAGCCTCGTACACACGGGAAGACGATCGTACGTACGATCATCGCAAATCATATGTTGGCTCTTGTATCTAGCATACTGACTGCACTACACCATCGTACGACCGCAGAAGAACGTTCAGGTGCATGTAATTAGCATCCAGCTGACTTGTGAGCATGCGTGTTTTGCACAATACAACCTGCTCTGTACACACAATACAACGGTCGTATCAGAGCTTGTTGGTACGACCAAGTTTTCTAGTTTGCTCATACAACTCCCTTGTATGACCGTCATATGTTCAGCTGTTCAAATCGCGCATACGAAGGATCGATTACATATACGACGGTCGTTAGTACGACCTGTTGTATACGACCGTCGAACCGTGTGTATGAGGCTTTAGGCAAGGCATAAATGTGCCATATGGTGTCTGACTGATACAACAAGCAAGCCTCATAGCTTATTACTATCATCTCCATCCTAAACAAATTGTCAGAGCCCTGGAATTCAGATTTGTTTTCCCGATTACTAAAAAAAGGACATCTTGATATTGCAGAGTCAACTGTTTTCTCTTGCATGGACCTGACAGAAAAAATATTTATTAAGTCTAGGTTCACACTTATGCGTTTTTTAGTGTGTTTTGCAGTTTGCAGAAACGCACTACGGTCCGTTTTACATGGTTTCCTATGGGACACATTCACATCTATGTGTTTTTCAGCCGCTGCATTTTTGGAAAAGGTCATGGATTTTTTTCCCTGCAGCAGATTGCAATTTGCATGTAATAGACTTCAATATACCTGCACCAAAAATGCAAGTGTTGTGTTTTTGATGCTTTTCTACATGCGTGAATAGCCGGTTGTTAAAGGAGTTGTAAAGTCAGAAGGTTTTTTGATCTTAATGCATTCTATGCATTAAAATAAAAAGCCTTCTGTGTGCAGCAGCCCCCCTCAGCTCCCCTAATACTTACCTGAGCCCCATCTGTGTCCAGCAATGTCCACAAGTGTCTCAGCTGTCCGGGACTCTCCCTCCTGATTGGCTGAGACACAGCAGCGGCGCCATTGGCTCCTGCTGCTGTCAATCAAATTCAGTTAGCCAATCAGGAGAGAGAGGGGGCAGGGCTGAACTGCAGCTATGTGTCTGAAAAGACACACAAAGCTGCAGCTTGGCTTGGGTGCCCCCATAGCAAGCTGTTTGCTGTGGGGGCACTCAACAGGAGGGAGGGGCCAAGAGCCCAGAAGAGGGACCCAAGAAGAGGAGGATCTAGGTTGTTCTGTGAAAATCCACTGCAACAGAGCAGGTAAGTATAACATGTTTGTTATTTTTATAGAAAAATATCCAAGACTTTACAATCACTTTAAGGAGCGGGTGGCCGATGAGTCATCATCTGTAGTCGGCCAGGGGAGTGCTGGGTCCACAACATCACAAGGGTTATTTAAGTACCGTCAGACAGTGGGAACCTTCAGCGGGAGTGGACCACATTTTTATTTTTCGGGTCGCGATTGGTTTACTTCGGGGGACATTGTTATTTTAATAAAATTGTCAAAAACTGCCTACTATCATTTTTACCCTGCACTTTTTTTTGGTGAATGAGTAGGAGTACCCCATACTCATTCACATTGGGAGGGGCAGGATCTGGGGCCCCCTTGTTAAAGGGGGCTTCCAGATTTCAATAAGTCCCCCTCCGGCAGACCCTCACAACCACCGACCAGGGTTATGGGGAAGAGGCCCCACTGCCCCAAAGCACTCCCCCATGTTGAGGACACGTGGCCTGGTATGGTTCATGGGGGAGGCGGGGCGTTCACACGTACCCCCCCTTTCCTGACCTGCCGGACTGCATGCTCAAATTAGGGTATGGTATGAATTTTGGGGGGAACCCACACCATTAAAGAAAAAAATTTGGCGCAGGGTTCCTCTCAAAATCCATACTAGACTTGAAGGGCTTGGTATGGATTGAAGGGACCCCACACCATTTTTTCCTCATTTTTTCTTTGCCAGCAATTCTTTTTTTTACATTCAGCTGTCAGCAGGGAACCCCATCGGTTGTTATGTATGTGGTGGCTGCCCTCTCTTTAACAACTGGCTATTCACAGTTTGTTAAGGATAAATAAAAATTGCAAACTGCATGCATGGATGCTTCGAAATAGCCTGTTCAAAGACGCAAAACACACTGGAAAACCACTTCGACCACAACTGCATAGATGTGAACCTAGCCTAAAGTGTTTCATAGCTGACTATAAAAAGCATCCTGAGCAGACACATTTAAAATGGTGATCATTTATGTTCATGTATATACTTCTGATTCTAAACATATGCAGGCAGTGAAGTCAAGGCTTCTACCTGCATGTTTGTTCTGTGTCAGTGACTTAATAAGCAAGAATGAGGATAAAGACTCTTTGCCCCATTGAAGTCAGGTTACAATTTGCAACTTACTAAATTATAGCCACACAGGTTCACTTTAAAATAACACTATGTTGAACTTGGTCCCTATCCATGGACCTGAGTAGGCTTAAGGTATAAATAAAGGCAAAACCTTTTTTTAGTTTTGGATGGAGGGGAGAGGGATACGAGAGATGTTAGGGAGATTCACCTTCTCTATTTGTCCTGTTTACCATTATCATTCAAAGTGAAAGTAAAAGAAAATCCCAAATTTTGGGTTGTCTCAAAAAAAGTAATAGAAGTGAAATCTTCCAATGGGGGCACTATTTCTAGTGACCTGGGGGTCCCCAAAGAGGTTACCTTAATTTGCAGAGATTTGCTTTCACTTTCTGTTTTGGCTATAGGACAGGAAGTGAAAGTATATCTCCCCAATGGGACACAGGTGGCAAAAATAAACCTTACAGGGGTTATAATCCTTCCTTACTCTATCAAGAATGAAAAAAAAAAGTTTTACCTAGAGTTCTACTTTAATTAGCACAAGCCTTGACCTCCATGTCAGCAAGTGGAGGATGATAAGAATGACTTTACTGGGATACAACTATAAGGCCTCATACACACGGACGTTTCTAAAAAAATAAACAAAACGTCGGGCCCGACGTCAAGGAAAAAAAGTCGGCGTTTTTCGGCGTTATGCATTGGCGTTTTTGAGCATTAGTGAGCGTCGGCGTCAATAGGCGTTTTTTAAAAAAAAATCATCCCTCTGCTATTTTTCAACCTAAAAACGTTGGCGTCAAAAAACGCCGGAAAACGCCAGTATAATAATAGGTGGCGTTTGTTGGCGTTTGTTGGCATATTGTGGCATATTGTGGCGTCGGCGTCAAAAAATGCCAAAACGTTACAGCCTCAGAACGCGATGGCTGTGGGTTCTAGTTTCAGCTCACTAACGCCGACGTCATATACAGCTTAAAAACGCCGACGTTTTTATGGGGCCATTGACTAACATGGAGAGCTGCAAAAAACGCCAGAAAACGCCGGCGTCAAAAAACGTCCGTGTGTATGAGGCCTTAAGCAGAGATTCTACAAGCACTGGAGAATCTGCATGGAAGGCCATAAAGCAAACCTGTGCCTTGCCCATTCAGTGCAAACAAACAGGTTTGCTTCAATTCTAGGCAGCATATACTTAGCCTTCCTTTACTTCCCCACCACTCCAGGGTGTGCAAGGGCATGGGGGAGCATATGTGACTTACCTGCTTACAGCCTGCCACATAGAGAATCCATATATATCCAAAGTTAACTCTCACTTTCATGTTGCACTACTCTACATAGGCAAAGCACAGGTTCACTTTAAAGCAGATGTTCCACCCAATAAAGTCTTCAAACCACAACTGCAGAGCCATCTCATGGACAGTACTGTTTCAGCCTACTGGTTGGGGTAATCACCTAAAGCCCTGCCAGAAAAGGCATTTACAGAGAAGTTTTTCTTCTTTGTGACGGATTTTTCTGCATGTATTTCCAAGATATATATTGCATCTCCCAACTAGGAAATGTTAATTGAAGATGCTCCTAGAGAATGAATGATGCATTCTTTTAAATGCCTAGCGTGCTTCACCCACATTTCTAAAGGAACACCAACTGACATCTTCCTACCTGTACTTTGCATTCCAGGGGTGAATAACTAAAATAACAATGACTCAATCCACAAAATTAGTGTTTCTTCCAAAATCAGGTGAATCTGATATCTTATAAGTCCTCTGTGCATGATTGGATGTTTGAAGTCAAAACATATTCTACACTACATAAAAATACTATTTTGGTCAAACACCAAATTTGCACATCACCCAATATTGTATAAAAAGAGAAAAAAATTGTGCCTAGTAGCACAAAGTGCATGAAGTTACATGTGAAGTATGAGGTTGACTTATCAACAGAGAAACCCAAGTAGAAATCCCATGGAAAACCCCAAGTAGTAGATACCTTTAAGCATCTTAACAGCAACAGTTTTGCACGTTGAACATTTATCAATGCCAAAAGCAGAGGCTTCCACCACCTTCCCGAAAGCGCCATGGCCCAGAGTTTTTCCTGTAGTTCAAAGTCAACAGTGAGCCACAGCGTGGACAAATAACACAGATACATGCAAAGAAAGTCATGCAAAGGCACCTAGGAGCAGATTTATGAAACATAGGGCAGTATAGGAGCCTTTGCTTGTAGCAACCTATACAGTTTATTTTTTTTTTTATTAATCAATCTCTTCAGTTGCCAGTGTTGGTCAACTTCTCTTTGCTCTCTTTCATAAATCAGCTCTGAATTTCATGCAGAAATGAGAGTTCACAAGAATGGAAAATAAACTAACTGGGTTTATCAAAAAATACTTTTAACACGAGCATATGTACAGTTAGCAGAGCTTAAGGAAACACAGCAGATACCACAATTTAAATATTAAACTTGATTTAACTTGTTTGTAGAAAATACCACATCATATACAATAGTATATACCAAAGTAATTACAACTGAAAAGGACTTGTTGCTACTGATAAATCATGTGCTTGCAATGAAGGATGTTGTAGGCTAGTATTAACAAACCCCTTTAGCCAGGAATGGAAACAGTACCAGTAATATCATGTTTTATAACAAATGCAGCAGTATGTTCATAATTGTTCTACCTAAAGATTAACTAGGTTTTCCTTAAGGTGTTTGTTAATCTGAAAAAAGAAAATGTCATTAAATCCTCCCATTTGAAATCTAAAAGCTGTTGTTTTTTTAATCAAATTTGAGTTTATTTGAAGATACATGTTGATTCTGTCAGTGAGTTGTCCTTCTTAGTTAGTGGTGTCAATGATCTGCAGGTTCATCGAGGTTCTGCATTGTTGCCACTGCATTGCGCATGCTGTTTCATCACACAAACGAATGCCATCTCAACACCTTACTGTCTTTTGTCTTCCACTCCTCACTACACAGCCCGGGGAAGAGGTTGCACTGCAGCTTAGCTTGCCCGCCAACCCAGGCCATGCAGCGCCAAGGGAAAGCAAAGCAGTCAAGAGATCTGAAGATTTTCTTTAGAAAAAAATGTATTGTAAACTGTTTTTACACTCTTCTTTATACCAATTTTTCCAGCCCTGCATACTTTGTAATCAGTGGTGGCTGGTAACGTTTTAGGATAGGGGGGCGCCAAGTCCCGCCCTTCCTTTTTGACCCCTCCTACTTCTAATAAGCCCCATCCCTTATAGAATCCACCCACTCCGGCCCCTGTATTCCACATATTGTGTCAGGAGTACACAGCTCAGCATCACAGGACACAGTATACAGCTCAGCATCACAGGACACAATATACAGCTTAGCAGCACATCGCAGGACACAGTATACAGCTCAGCACCACAGGACACAGTATACAGCTCAGCATCACAGGACACAGTATACAGCTCAGCATCACAGGACACAGTATACAGCTCAGCATCACAGGTGGGGGTAAATTGCAGCCAGTATCACAGGTGGGGGCACTTATGCAGCCAGTATCACAGGTGGGGCAGTTATACAGCCAGTATCACACGTGGGGGCACTTATGCAGCCTGTATCACAGGTGGGGACAGTTGTGCAGCCAATAACACAGATGGAGGCAGTTATGCAGACAATAACACAGGTGGGGGAAGTTATGCAGCCAGTAACACAGGTGGGGGCAGTTATGCAGCCAGTAACACAGGTGGGCGCAGTTATGCAGCCAATAACACAGGTGGGGACAGTTATGCAGCCAGTAACACAGATGGGGGCAGTTTGCAGCCAATAACACAGGTGGGGCAGTTATGCAGCCAGTATCACAGGTGGGGGCAGTTATGCAGCCACGTATTGACGGGGGTGGACACTATGACCGACGTATTGACGGGGTGGACACAATAACCGACGTTTGACGGGGGT
>BLSH010066420.1:266102-284281 GCA_018402905.1 Glandirana rugosa | reverse complement strand
GATGGGGGCAGTTATGCAGCCAGTAACACAGGTGGGAGCAGTTATGCAGCCAATAACACAGGTGGGGGCAGTTATGCAGCCAATAACACAGGTGGGGGCAGTTATGCAGCCAATAACACAGGTGGGGGCAGTTTGCAGCCCGTATCACAAGTGGGGTACATTGCAGAGACCCCCCCCGCACTTACCCCATCCAATAGGCAGGATTGTTGCAGAAATTCGGCATGCGGAGAAGCAGGCTGAGTCTGCAGATATTCGGCATGCAGAGAGCGGGCTGAGTCTGCAGAGATTCGGCTGTCCTCCCCTCGTCGATCACCAGGCAGTCATGGTCTGTATGGGAGCGGGAGTCACGTCCGCTGACACAGTGACCCGCCCCGGCCACCGCCTCCAATCACCCTGAGCTGCAGACTCAGGGCAGCCAACCAGCCTATGTGTGTGCGCCTGTTCAAGCGCACCCACATAGGCTTTAATGGCCGACCAATAGGCTCACTACTTGGCTGTCAGGTGACAGCCTGGGAGCCGAAAAAAACGAAACAAAAAAGAAAGTCAATGTACTGGCACCTCCTGCAGGGGGGCGGGGCTGACTTTTTTTTTCTCTTTAGCCGCTGGGGAGGCAGTGCCCAAGTGTCCCTCATACACCAGCTGCCACTGTTTGTAATGCAATATTGCTTTTAATGCTTTAAAGCATTAATAAACCCAAGAACAAAAAAATGCATATCTTGCAGCTTACCAGTTCTTAGATATGGTGGCTACACATTAGTTGTGTATTTTTAGGCTTTTGTGCCTGATGTTCCTGACGATAAGGCTCGGTTCACACTGCTGCAGTGCAAATTTTCTGCAAATTTAATACGATTGCGATGCAAGTTTTTTCAGTTCAGACACAAGTGCGATTTCTACATGTGTTGGTGCGAATCTACTGCAAGGCTGTAGCTGGAGTTGGAGGGGAAAGCTATCGCAGTGATGTGAATGGGAAATTGCGTTTTCAATCCGTGTTCTATTGTAGTCTATGGAGCTGAATTCGCAACGCACTGCATCGCACACGGATCAAACTCACACAGGACCCTTTTTCTTCACGGATTAGATTTGTGAACTGCCCTGATAGAACACAATGTTATTGGAGATGACTTGCGAATTTAATCTATCGCTACAGCTTAAATTCGCAGTAGAGTTCACAGCAGTGTGAACCCAGCCTTAAGGGATGAGGTGACAACCCTAGCTGGAGACCTGCAAGGCACCAGCAAACTACTGATCGATGGTGCATTGCTTTACAGGCTCCAAAAATGTTTACCTGCAAAAAAATGTGCATTTATTATTTTTTTTCCAAAAACGGAATTAATCCTTTAAGAGTCAGTAACACACCCAGGTTTTTTTTGTCAAATCCTAATTGAAAAAGCTGAAGTTAGAAGCTGATTGGCTAGCACAGCTGCACCAGATTTTGCATTCTCCAGCTTTAGTAAATTAACCCCTCACTGTCTTCCAACTACTGAAAGTGCATCAGATAATAATCATTTCAGTAATTAAATAAAATCTATACAGTTAGAGGGCATTATCATTTCATATTGTTATGAACATTGTGAAGCTGGGATGTGCTATATGACATCAGGCAATGAGATGGTCAGACTTCAGGTGACCCTTGACCCCAATTTAAAGCATCAAGCTCAAAATAAGTAAATCTAAATATGAGAGCAAATAGAAGTAAACCTTTTATGCCGGGATAACAATTCTGGAGTGAATATTATGTATGTACTGTAGATTGTATGAAGGCACTAGTCTTTATATAATGGAGACTACTTAACAGATATCCTTCATTCTTTCTTTGTGAATATGCGCTGTTTTTTTCTGCATTCCTGATAGCAGAGCAGGTGTGGCACAAAATAGAAGGTTATGTGAGTTATTACTTTTTAGCTTTGTGTTCTCTGCTATGTGACTGCAAATCAAAATCCACTAAGACTGCATTCTGGGTAAGGAAACATGGTCAATATTTATGTGTTGGTATGTAGATTAAAAAGATCAATTTCAGTTACTCAGGGGTGAAAGAATGTAGAGGTCATCAAGGAATTCACAGTGATGGGTTCATTACTCCCTAGTGATAGAAACCAAAGTTTGGCAAACAGAGATAAGAACAAGCCCACCATGTGATGACAGCTTACAGAGAGATTAACATATACCATAAGACCAGCACATGGGGCATGTATGTAAATAAATGGATGAGAAGTTATTATGAGGTGAATTTGTTTAACCTTTCATCCAGAGAAGATCCTAAGAATAACAGTTTATAATGCTGCACTGTAATAATAGAGAACAAGCATTCATTTTGCTGTTCTTGTACTCTAACTGAATATGATATCCATTTGCAAGTATAAGCACCCTTCATGACTATTACTGAGCTCAGGGGAGAGTGGAAGAGAGCCTAGAATCACTTCTAGTGTCCTCCAGCTTTATTCAAGAATCCGAGATATTTTGAGATGGTGTTACAGGTATGTAAGTCACTAAGTCAAGTACCTTTGTGACTGTGATTGACTAAACACATAATAATTAGAGAACATAGTCACATCTAACATACTCACTGAACACTATACAGACGGTCCCCGGGTTACAAACAAATAGGGACTGTAGGTTTGTTCTTAAGTTGAATTTGTTTGTAAGTGGGAACAGTATATTTTTTAAGTGTAGCTTCAGCCAAAAGAACTATTTTTAAGCTTTTCGGATAGCATAGGGAAGGGGTAACACCTCTGTAATGTTTGTTTTGCTGTCTATGTTTCTGTTCAGAAGATTTACCCTCACTTCCTGTCCCAATGATAACTGGATTTTGAAAATTTTGGGTTGTTGTGGAGACCAGGATTGGTGATAAAGCATCAATGGAGACATCTTTTTCCCATAATAACCCTTATAGGAGTGAATTTCCCTTCCTAGGGGGAGATTTCCTGTCACTTCCTGTTGTCTCCCTCCGTTTGTAAGTTGGATGTTTGTAACTAGGGGACTGCCTGTAATCAGAAAACGAGAGAGCATACCAGCCTTGTGCAACACCTTTGGCACCTTTGAAATCCAATAAAAATCACAAAAAAAGTGTTTTAATTACAGGCATTCAATGATCCATCATATATCCCATGAACAGGACCTCCCCACATCTCCATCATCTAGATCAGTGTTTCTCAACCTTTTTTCACTCAAAGCACCCTTTAAATTCAGCACAGTTTTGAGGTACCCCATTGTAAAATGTACAGAACTAAACAAATAGATTTACATAAGACAGCAACATCCATACATGTAGGACACCCAACATTAGAGAAGTGTGTTTGTTTAATATCCTCATTGGTTCAATTGTGGTTGGGGGTTTAATAAGAGTGGTTCCAAGCAACAAGTAAATAGATTAATTAACCACTAATGATATCCTCTAAGGGTACTTTCACACTGCAGCGCCCCTGCCATTATCGCTAAAGCGGCACTCATTTATACAGTACTCCCAAATCGCCCCAAAGATGTTGCTTGCAGGACTTTTCGTAATGTCCCGCAAGCACACCACCCCAGTGTGAAGAACAATGAA
Organism: Glandirana rugosa; assembly: GCA_018402905.1. Classification (NCBI taxonomy): domain Eukaryota; kingdom Metazoa; phylum Chordata; class Amphibia; order Anura; family Ranidae; genus Glandirana; species Glandirana rugosa. Next base: position 280,740 of record BLSH010066420.1, on the reverse strand, counting down.
TTTGAGGAAGTTTTCAGGCGCTTTCTAGAGGCTATTTCAAGCGCTAAAGCGCCTGAAAACAGCCTCAGTGTGAAAGTAGCCAAACTGTTTTGTTTATACTTTAGCGCTGAAAGCCATTATCATTGAACCATTATCTATTAACCATATATTATTATATTTTAACCATAATTAAAGTGTATCTAAGTCCAAGAACAAAAATTGATAGTATTTCAGCTTTCCTGTCCTTAGATTCCTTTTTCAAACTGTTTTCTCCTTTATTTTAACCTGTTAATCCTGCCATTAGCACACTTTGTGCTCTAGAGTGCACTGAGCAGCATTATCACGCTAGGAAGGGAGTGTGTTAAGACTACATGACACTTCTCTTCTCCATAACAGGAGAGGTTTTTTGTAGCTCATAGCAGGGAACAATGCAAACTGGTAACAATCCAGAGACAGATGAACAGCTATTTTTTGTCAAAGAGGTATAATAATTTACTTTCAATGGTATGTTTAGCAGGCCAAAAGGGAGCAAATACAAGAAATGTATTGTTAGAGTTTACATACACTCCAACCATTATCAGAGCTAACTTCTACGGAAACGAAGAAGGCTTTTTACAGAGCTTCTGAGTGGACCTGCAGCATCTTGTCACATGTCTCTCTGCTGTGGAACTCCTGTCCTTGAGAAATTTGACAGTTTTTCATGACTAATCATAAAAATAAAGAACACAAACAGAAATAATGACAGCCAGCTGCACAAAATGAATATGAAGACTCAGCAGGTAGGCTGTGACCCATGAGAGAGTTTAAATGTTACATTCTGACATTTGACTGAGAGTGTTTCTTTCATTTCTCCAAAGAATTTAAGGGCGTGAAAGGCAACGCTGTAGTATGCAGATATACAGATATGCTGAAAAATACCAGCATTATTTCATAGCTACAATCAAACATTAAGCAAGTAAAAAGCAAATTCTGCAGTTTCAGTCTTTCTCTGTAGAGAATCACCTTATGTAACATTGCACAGTATCATATAGGTAACGTGTCAATAAAACAGGCAAGAGGGAAAATGTAAACTCTCAACAGAGTGTTTGGCTTGGTGTCTGTTCAGGTCCAGATTTCTGGTGCACAGAGTTGGATACCAGATTTGCTGGTATATGGCAGATGCTAATCAACGGGTGACAGAAGAGTGTTGTGTCCCAACTAACCCAATGATAATAGTGATAAATACCATATCTATAAAATACTTTTTTGCTACCAATGACAAGTACTATATGTTCCTATTGTTTTGCTTTCAGATTTAAACTCCATACATGGGCAGAAGGGAATCTAGCAGGACAGAAATACAGGAAATGTTGATTTATTTTTAAGGTTCAAATACTATGGGGTTGATTTACTAAAACTGGAGAGTGCAAAATCAGGTGCATCTCTGTATAGAAAATGATCAGCTTCCAGGTTTTGCATCAAGGCTTAATTGAACTAGCTTAAGTTAGAAGCTGATTAACTATCATGCACAGCTGCATCAGATTTTGCAGATGTTAATCTTTACTTCATTACAGTTCCGTATTGAGGATGTAAGGACAAGGATGGCAGCTCTGCAGCTTCATAAACAAATCACCATTGGTAGCTCTCATATCCATACTGAAACAAGTCTGCCTATCCAAATCAGATGGTTTAGTTATACATTGCTGGGTAGAATAACTTACTGTAATGTTATATCTCTTGACAAAATCTCCCAGACTTAATTATTCCTACCATTCTTACTACTTTTCATGCATCAAAATCTAATAGCCACAGTGAGAGCCTCATCTCATAACTGGGTTGGGTGGTCGGAATCAGGAGCTCAGGTGTAGAGATCTCATTTCTGGAGTCATCATTTCATAATAAAACCTGTGTATTATTCAACCTTTTCAGGATCCACTCAGAAGTGAACTATCTACTTTAAATAAAAATCTAAAAGAATATGTTTTACTATAAAAAAAATAAATGGCATATTACAAACTATTAGGTTTCCTAATGACAGATAGTGAAACACATTTGGAGGACACAGTAACACAGACTGCACATACCTAGACTGAGCCTGTCACGAGGAAATTCCCACTTGCTGCTGTCATAAGGCAACCTTTCACATTGCTCATTTAATGGCATTTCATCTGGATCCATTATGATGGACAGGTACCCTGTTTTAATCTCAGATGCATGCGGCTGCAAACAAGAAAAACTAAGTGAAAACTGCTCATACAATGCAGTGGACCTTCCTTGTGAATAAGATTAGGTAATATATTACTTTAAACCAGAACACATTGAAAAGGTAGTTCCATAACAAATATAGACAATCTCCAGAGACAGGATAGAACCTGATCTGCTACAACTATGAGTTAAGCTGCGTGTGTGTATGCATATGCATGTGTATATGCGTGTGTGTTTTGTTAGTGTATATATTACGTTTATTGTTAAACCTGCCAAAAGATTTGTAATTCTATATAGCCAGTCGTGTGATTTACAAACATTTTCCATTTTTTACAGATAGGCAGGTGACACAAGTATTTCCCAATTAAAGTACCACCCCAGGCACCAAAAAATACCATTATAATGGCGCCATCAAATGCTCGCCAAAGATGGCCACACACAGTTTTTTTTCAGCCAGTGGGCAATAAAAAACAAACAGATTCCTGCATCCACACAAACAATAAAATACTCTCTGGTGGGACACTGGACAAAATTCCAACTTGGCCCTTCGACAAAAGTCAAATAAACAATCAACTTCTTGCACAGGAGTTGACACACTTATTGAAATTGACCAACCAAATTGCAAGCAATGTAGGGCAAGCTTTAGTCTAGGGGTAGAGGAACAAGCTGCAATACTTATCTTATTTCTAACACGAATCAACTTCCTCCATACTGTGCTACTAGTCCCATGAAACTACTTCTCTTTGGTGATCTGGACAGTGAGAGCCCACTCAAAACCAAGAGCATTAGAGAGATAAGGTCAGCATCCGAAGTATGCCGGAGCAAGGAACAAAGTAGGTATTAGGCTGGGTTCACACTATCCGACACAAAAATGGTCAGACTTTGCCCTGCAACATCGGTCCTACTTTGGCCCTACTTTGGTCCTACTTCCATCCGACTTGAATGAACAAGATAAGATTTTGCTCTGACTTTGAGATAGTGACTTGTCCTTTGATCAATCAAAACAATCCCAGTGTGAGATAAATTCCTTGCTGCTGTAATCATCAAGTCGGATGTCACAAGTCAGATGGTTAGAACAAGTATCTGACTTTGATCCTATTTCAATGATATTCAGTAGGCTGAAGTAGGACCAAAGTTGGACCAAAGTAGTACAGGAACCTTTTTCAAAGTTGGACCAACTTGTGTCGGACCGGTTAAGACGGCTCTCATAGGGAAACATTGATTTGGTGACGTCATGCGACATGTGCTCACAATGTCGGTCCGTCTGTCGGACAAGTTTGAACCCAGCCTAACAGCCTTTTCTTCTACCCTTAGATTTAACAAAATTTTAACCTTTGCAATGCTGAAAGAGTATTTTTTTATTCTGGGAATTCGGCTTTAAGCAATTCTTTTTGCAAATTCTCAGCATTATCATGGGTCCACTGAACAGTGAGCTGACCCAAGAAGCAGTAATTCTAAGATAGAAAGCAGCAGAGTGACTCCACTGGCAGGCAGACGTGTGTACATCACAAGAATGGCTGGCCAAAATAAAAAAAATCCTTGCCAGGTAAAACAGTAAGGAACTATGTGTGTCACCATGTCACCAATGTAATTACCTACAGTATTCCCTTTTACTAGCTATATGCATATTGCAAAATCTGACAGAGTAAACTAACCTGAAGACGGGACATTCTACTAAATAATTGCTATATTTGTTTTACCAGAGCAGCATTCCACCAGTTGGCATCTGCAGAGAAATCTGCTGCCAAAGCCCTGACAATTTTAAATAACAACATGAGAAATTGATTTTACATGGTATAACTTAATTATTGTGATTGTTGTGGAGATAGGAGTACATAATTTAATTCAGGATACAGTAAATCAGAATTATTGTGGCTCAGCAGAAAATCAGGGTAAAACACTAGAAAGAGCAAAGCAATACAAATGCTGCAGTGTAGGGCAGTGTTTTGCTGGCACAGGTGTTGTGTGCATCCCTGTGCCAGCAGTCCAATTGTTGTCTATTGGGTTGCAGCAGCTGTACGGACATAGGGTGTACAGCCTAGAATGCACTCAAGGTGAGTTTGATGACATGCACCCGCATTCACATGTCCCAATATACAACAATGGGACTGCTGGAACAGGGATGCAAACATCACCTGTGCATTCCCGTATTTGCAAAATAAGTAATCGCCATGTGTGAACAAGGCCCATGTCTGATCTCTACGATTGAAAACAACTGTATAGATTCAAATAATTCCCAATGCATGAATGGGATCCTAGGCACAAAAATGGAATTAGGCCCTGAGTCCATCCACCCTAGTCTGTACACTTTAGTGTAGAGACACCTGAAAATTGCATCTTAACAATGGAAAAATAACAATGAATGTATACACTTTATACTACAGTAATACCTTGGTTTGCAAGCATAATTTGTTCCAGAAGCATGCTTGTAATCCCAAGCACTCTTATATCAAAGCAAGTTTTCCCATAATAAATAATGGAAACTCAGATAACTCATTCCACAACCATTTGTTCATATAGAAATGATCAAAATATGATTATGCTCATATTAATACCATACAGTACTGTAGTAGGAATACTGTACTGCACTGTACCTCTGTGTTGAACAGAAACAAAAGAATCATCACAATTTTAATGTAAAAAACAAAAGAATTACACTCACAATGTTAAGGAGTCTGGAGCTCATCCATGTAAAGCCGCTGTGTATATGTGCAGTAAAGGCTCTGTGTATATGTACAGTAGAGCCGCTGGTGTACAGTATACAGCTCTGTATGTGGTCAGAGGTTTGGGGGCGATGGTGGCTCTCAGTGCTTCCCGGAGACACTCGGGAACTGTTGACATCACGTCCTGGTGCTCCGATGCACGTTACTCCCACCCCACCCAGCTGGGAGTATCTCCAGGAAGCGCTGGGAGCCACCATCACCCCCGAACCTCTGGCCACACACAACACTGTACTGTATACTGTACACCAGCGGCTTTACTGTAGATATACACAGTGGCTTTACATGGATGAGCACCAGACTCCTTAACATTGTGAGTGTGATTCTTTTGTTTTTACAGTAAATCTACTGCTCGTATATCAAGACAAATAAAAAAAAAAATGTTGCTCGTCTTTCAAAATGCTTGTATACCGCGTTACTCGTAAACCGAGGTATTACTGTATTGGCAAAACTATTAAGGGGGCCTGTCTCTTCTCTATAATCTCTATCTTGGAGGTAATTCATAGTGCTACAGCATAGTAGCTTCTTTGATAGTTACAGAATAAAGGCTCCCAAATTTTATGAACATTCATCCAAATGTGAAATACTTCTATTGCCTGCACAATTCACTATGTAGACAGACGGCTCTCAGCCCCATAGCAGGCAAATGGTCTGTTATGGCTATAGTTGTACCCATGCATTTTACTGAAAACTGTTCTCATAAACTGTTGATGTCACTGTTGGATTTTACATTAAATGGGAACTTCTCTCTTCAGGAACAACAAGGTCTTGTTTGTTTCTTTCAAGCAACACCAACACAGTTTAATGTCATATGAGGTACTCTGTCATTTAAATATCATACCTTTTTCAGCTTCCGTATAAAAAGAGTCAGAAGTAGCCAGAACAAGGTTGCTGCCACTCCTGTGCATACAAGGATGATGACTTCAATGTTGGATTTCTCCTCTCCACCTGTCATACAATTTACATTATAAGTTCACATTCAAAGAATGTTAAAGGGGGGCACAATTTATTTGGGAGCACCTTCATGGGGTTGCCTCCGCCTCTTTTCCCATATTTAGTTAACAAAAATGGAAGGGTAGAGTAGTTTCAATTTTAGTGACGCTGGCCCTTTAAATATACCTGCTCACCTGTGTGCAGGTAGGGATGGGCCAATGGAATGCAGGGGAATGTGCGGGAAGCAGTGGGGCTCATTATATAAGGGGCCCACTGCCTCAGGTTCTTTCTTTCAGGAAGGACAGCGCTGGAAGAAGATACCCACCCCCCCCTCCCGTCGCGTGCACTTTATGTGGCACGTCACCTTTGCATCAAAGGGGGACTTTGTTATAAGTTGAGTTATAAATTTATTTGCTTGAGTCATTAAGACTAAGAAAATTTGTGATTGATAAATGGATTTGAATTTAATTTATAATATGGTTATGAAAATGATATTTATTGATTAAACCAATAAAAGTGCCGCGGCCAATTTATGCCAATATTAGAGTGTGGTGTTTTCATTATTCTTTTAATTAAAATTGTGTTTGGAGTTGGGAAAAGTGGTGCGGGGTGCAATCCCATGTATCTGCATGTACTTAAATGAACAATCCATCATTCAACCACACCACATCATAATTGTGACAGGTAATCGAATGTATTCCAAATGTAGTTTTCAAAAAGATAACTATAGATAGCAAGTGCCTACTAATATTGCGCCCACAACTTAGATGGACTGAGCATGTTGTGGTACAAACATCTTCCTTTCATACTGATACCATATACAGTAGTTCTTGTAGTGCATGCTGTGCTCTGACTTTATTAATTGGCATTGCGTTTTAGCTACTGGTGCCTTGCCATAATGTTAGTGGGGCTGGGCCATAGTGTTATTAGGACATGACGTGAGGTGAAATTTCCCCACACAAATTGTGGGGGGGGGGGGCACACTAATTATTTTCATTCTTAATGTTGCAATCTGTAAGGCCCCTTTCACACCGGGGCTGCCCCGGCGGCAGTGCACTTTTACCCCCCCCCACAAGGGGTTGAACAGGGGTTAAAAGTGCCATTTAGCGGTGCTCCCAAATCGGTGCTCTGCGCTTCGGGAGTGCTGCCCCATTGTTTTCAATGGGCAGGAGTGGTATAGGAGCGGTGAATACACCGCTCCCACACTGCGGCAAAGATGCGGCTTGCAGGACTTTTTTTACCGACCCGCAAGCGCACCGCCCTCAGGTTTTCACACTGGGGTGTATTGGGGGGAGTTTTGCATGCACTTTTCTATCGCTATTTTTAGCACAAAAGCGCCTGAAAGACGCCTTGGGGTGAAAGGGGTCTAACTGCTCTGTTCCCTGGTTAGTCGTCTAAATGTAAAGACTTGGGAGAGGTCAAAACCTCTATTGCTATAAGTTTTTCTGCTCTTTGTTCTCACTGGGAGGATTTCCTTTATTTTTTTAGACGTTTTTGGGGAAAGAAATGTACTGTAGGGGTAAATCTCCACAATGAAGACACAAAAAGCAATAATAATCTCACAGAAGTTCTAACTTTTCCAACTCCATACATTGAGATTATAGCGCATGTCAAAAGGAGGAAACATAATCTATGCATGCAATTAGAAAATATGGTTGCCCCCATGTACACATTTACATCACATTCAACATTACATCAAAGGATAATGTTTGCATGCTAAACACTATGAAACATATTAAAGCAATAAGAGTAACTGTTCACCTCGAACAGTAACATAGGCAGAATTGTTGGCATGACCCATTTCATTAACTGCTCGGCATGTATACAGTCCCTCATCATCCTTCTTTACCCTGTCGATGATCAGGTTTTCATTATAAAGCAAAGTAATTCCTATGAAAAGAAGCATGTGGACAAAATTACTTTTCTGTATTTTATAAGTGAAATGTACACAGCAAGAAAGGTGTGTATTTTCTAAATGAACTATTCATGCCATAGTACCTTGTCTAGCAACTCAAAGCAATGCAAATTGTGCTTTATTTAATAGCAGCGTATACACACTTAACTCTGAATACATCATAACAGTGCCTGTGCTTAAGCCTAAGTTCACATTGGAGCGTTTTGGCATGCGATTTGACATATCAAATCGCATGCCAAATCGGCGGCGATTGCCGGCAATGGCACTGTCCGAATCGGTGCGATGCCACATTTGCGGCGCCGCACCGATTCCCAAAAGTAGTTTCTGTACTACTTTTGGCGACTTCGTGGTGCGATTTCCATAGACATTTGTGCAACCCGCACAGATGTTTCTGAAATCACCACCGAAGTCGGGACTGACAGTTCAGCGGAACTCACACAATTTCATTCCTGCTGTGAACCCAGGCTTGAGTGTATTTCCACCTTTACAGTCAATTTTTGAGGATCCCCACCATATGTTTGCTATGTGTTCCCAGTCACATAGCATACCTAAAACGTGCTTTAAAATATTTGTTTCCTTTCAGGTTGCTACTTTGAAGCAGACTTATACATTAAAGTGGTTGTCAACTTATGACAACCACTTTAACCTACAGGTAAGCCTATGATAAGGCTTATCTGTAGGTGCCCTGCATATCTCCCAAACCTACATGGTTTAGGAGATATGCAGTGTTGTAGCTGTGCCAATGTCATGTCGGCACATGCACAGTGAAGAAACGGCCTGCGTGCCGTTCCTCCACTGCGACCGTGCCGTGACTGGCGGCTCCCGCGCGCATGCCAGTCACAGCGCCGGACAGGAAGAGGGGACAGCGCTGGACATCGCAGGCTTTGTTTGCAGGTAAGTGGCACATAATGGGCTACTATGCGATGCATAGTAGCCCATTATGTTTCTACTTTACAGGAGAACATAGAGGAAGTAAACCCAATCTGGGTTTACTTCCTTTTTAAATTTACATGAATTTTTAAAGTGAATCAACCTACAATACAATCCTTGAGATATTTAACCCTTTGTTAGGGCAGACAGTGTTCAAATCTACTTATTACAACTAATAATGAGATATGCTGGCACCAAAAAAAAAAAAAAAATCCTGCAAGACAATTGCATAATGTGTTAGTATGCATCGCATACTTACCTTAGAACGAGGCCCCCACAGCCCGACACGATCAACGCTGAGTGGCCGTAGCCATGAGACGTCACTCCCGCACGCATGCTTCTCGTTCCAGCAGCAAGCTCTGATTTTCCGGCAGCCTCCGCCAGATCATCAGAGCGCATGCGCCGTGACGTCAGGCGACTGCATGCAGAGCGAATATCTCCTGAACCGTACAGGTTTAGGAGATATTCCGTTTACCTACAGGTATGTCTTATCACATTAGGGGGTATACAACCACTTTAACATTACAAAGCAGAGGAAAGCTATGTAGGATTTGTGAGCACATAAAAAGCACATAAAAGGGATAGCAGCAATGTTTAAATATTTTTATCGGTTTTTCTATGTTAATACAAACATGTAACTCGCATAAAGTACAGTAGGTGGTATTTCAAATTAACTACAAACACGGAAATGTATTTTAAATCTTATGTGTAAAAAGCTTGTTTTTATGTAGCAATCAATCATATTTAAAGCCCAACACTGGCATTTTTTTTTAGAAAGGTCCTACAGCCTGTGATGCAAATGCATAGAAGCTAGTCCCACATAACAATAGGCCCTGCACCTCCTACCTGAGGCAGGTTGAATCTCATATCCATTCTTGAACCAGGTTATTGTGGGCAAGGGAAGTCCATCAACACTACACTCCAGGACCAATGTGCTGCTGCTGTTTACTGTTACATTTTGAAGGTGCTGCATCACCCATGGAGCCTGTTTTTCTGTAATAAACATTCAAAAACATTGAAAAAATTAGATTAAGTCCTACGCGTATTTTCTATAAACTTGAGGACACATGCAGAGTACTGTGTGTATATTATCTTACTATCCCACTCACTTGACATTTATTAAAAAATTAACACATCTTTGAACCCAGGTTTGCTCGTTTACTGCAGATGAGGTGTTATCACTCTTGCTACACATTTCCTATTTTGCATTATGCAGAAAGCAGTTGACCTGGGACTCCTGCAGCTACAGCAGAAGAAAAAAAATCCACAGAAAGAATGTAAAGGGCAGAGAACGCCTTCACCCATGTCTACATACAAACATAAAAGAGTGTTCACAGATAAATACCTATTGTTTACTGAGTTCAACGACTTTAAGGCCCCTTTCACACGGATGGATACAATCCTGCTTTTAGCTGCAGATAGATGAAGTTATCTACCGCAGCTATACTGTGACAATGTTTTCCTATGGCCCCTTTCACACTCTGCAATTAGCAACGGTTTTGTTACAGACAATTTCGAACGTTTAGAAAAAGTAGATTGGAATGCGTCCAGGAACGATGTTAAGCAGCTAACCGCACCTATCTGCACGAATCTGCAGCTAAACTGTGTCAGCTACGGATAGCAACGGCAACAAGCATATAAATCAATAGGAAGTACTTCAGGAATGTCAAGAATGTTAACAATGTTTCCACCGCAGCAGCATGTATCCGTAGCTAATCGGAATGTAACAAATGCAAGTAATCATTGTGCCTTATCTGACTACTGGATAGCAACGGCAGATCAGCTGTTTCTATCCGTTCGTGTGAAAGGGGCCTAAGAGGAACTGCAGTCTGTTTACATTGTAATAAAAACAACCACTTTGCATATTATTTTATATATATTGTGATTATGTCCTTGCCAAATATGCTGCATAAATCTCCCTCCACTAAGTCTAGTTGCATCCTTTTAACTGTGGGCAGCTGAAGCTGCTGACTGTTCACTTCCTGGATTTACACAGACACACAGAGGCACACCTCCATCTCTGCAGCTTTCATTGGCCTCTTATGACTCATCCCCCCTCCCTTCTTGGTAGAGAGCTGTGCATGATGTCAAATGCTGAGGCATTTTACCAGACACGAAAGAGGAAGTGGGCTGTATAAAGTATTTACTGGAAGAAAAAAATGTTTTACTATCCAAAGTTAAAACAACAAGGGCAGAAGATTTAATAGATGGAAAGATGAAAAAATGATGGAAGTTCTGCTTTAAGTTCAATTTTAAACACTTAATTCAATGAGTGAAGTAAACCAACCCCAACTCTCACTTCCCCCTGCCTTCTTTGTTCAGAGGGCCCATTACAACATTTCAATAAGAAAGGGTCTAAGGCAAATAGCTCCTGTAGAAACACTGTATTGCTCTCTGAAAGTGTTTTGGGTGGATATATTTGTAACATACAGATTATGTCTATACATATAAATATATATATATATAAATATATAAATAATCTCAAAAAAGTGAGTACACCCAGCCCTCACATTTTTGTAAATGTTTTATTCTATCTTTTCATGTGATAACACTGAAGAAATGACACTTTGCTACAATGTAAAGTAGTGAGTGTACAGCTTGTATGCCAGTGTAAATGTGCTGTCTTCTCAAAATAACTCAATACATAGCCATTAATGTCTAAACCGCTGGCAACAAAAGTGAGTACACCCCTGAGTGGAAATGTCCAAATTGGGCCCAATTAGCCATTTTCCCTTCCCTTCACTCCTTCCCGGTGTCATGCGACTAGTTCGTGTTACAAGGTCTCAGGTGTGAATGCGGAGCAGGTGTGTTAAATTTGGTGTTATCGCTCTCACTCTCTCATACTGGTCACTGGAAGTACAACATGGCACCCCATGGCAAAGAACTCTCTAAGGATCTGAAAAAAAGAATTGTTGCTCTACATAAAGATGGCCTAGGCTATAAGAAGATTGCCAAGACCCTGAAACTGAGCTGCTGCACGGTGGCCAAGACCATACAGTGGTTTAACAGGACAGGTTCCACTCAGAACAGACTTCACCATGGTCGACCAAAGAAGTTGAGTGCACATGCTCAGCATCATATCCAGAGGTTGTCTTTGGGAAATAGACGTATGAGTGCTGCCAGCATTGCTGTAGAGGGTGAAGGGGTGGGGGGTCAGCCTGTCAGTGCTCAGACCATATGCCACACACTGCATAAAATTGGTCTACATGGCTGTCGTCCCAGAAGGAAGACTCTTCTAAAGATGATGCACAAGAAGAAAGCCTGCAAACAGTTTGCTGAAGACAAGCAGCGTAAGCTGAATTACTGCAACCATGTCCTATGGTCTGATGAGACCAAGATAAACTTATTTGGTTCAGGTGGGGTCAAGCGTGTGTGGTGGCAATCAGGTGAGGAGTACAAAGACAAGTGTGTCTTGCCTACAGTCAAGCATGGTGGTGGGAGTGTCATGGTCTGGGGCTGCATAAGTGCTGCCGGCACTGGGGAGTTACAGTTCATTGAGGGAACCATGAATGCCAACATGTACTGTGACATGCTGAAGCAGAGCATGATCCCCTCCCTTTGAAGACTGGGCCGCAGGGCAGTATACCAATATGATAACGACCCCAAACACACCTCCAAGGTGACCACTGCCTTGCTAAAGAAGCTGAGGGTAAAAGTGATGGACTGGCCAAGCATGTCTCCAGACCTAAACCCTATTGAGCATCTGTGGGGCATCCTCAAATGGATGGTGGAGGAGCGCAAGGTCTCTAACATCCACCAGCTCTGTGATGTCATCATGGAGGAGTGGAAGAGGACTCCAGTGGCAACCTGTGAAGCTCTGGTGAACTCCATGCCCAAGAGGGTTTAGGCCCCTTTCACACGGGCGGCTGTTCTGCCGCTGTTAAAAGCATGTTTTGATATTTTAAAATTACAAGACTCCAGGCACAACGATCACTTGCAGTGGTACATTGTGATTAGCTGCGTTTACATGCAGCTGCGTTTAGAGGCAGTGGAACATTCTTGACATTTCTGATGTGCTTCCTGTTGATTTTCTTTGCTTGTTGCCACTGCTATCTGCAGGTGGCACAGTGTTCTGATTTTACCTGCAGTTATGTGCGGATAGCTGCGCTACATCATTCCTGGATGCAGTCAAATCCATTTTTTCTAATGGCACAAAAACCGTTGCTAAATGCAGTGTGTGAATGGGGCCATAGGAAAGCATTGTCAGAGTATAGCTGCGGTAGATAACTTCATCTATCCGCAGCTGAAAGCTGAATTCTATTCGCCCGTGTGAAAGGGGCTAAGGCAGTGCTGGAAAATAATGGTGGGCATACAAAATATTGACAATTTGGGCCCAATTTGGACATTTTCATTTTGGGGTGCACTCAGTTTGGTTGCCAGCGGTTTAGACATTAATGGCTGTGTGTTGAGTTATTTTGAGGGGACAGTAAATTTACACTGTTATACAAGCTGTACACTCACTACTTTACATTGTATCAAAGTGTCATTTCTTCAGTGTTGTCACATGAAAAGATATAATAAAATATTTACAAAAATGTGAGGGGTGTACTCACTTTTGTGAGATACTGTGTATATATATATATATATATGTATAGACACTGTATATACTGTACAATACGTATGTGCTCTGCTTACCCCTGCCTGAACTTGTACTGTATCCATCACATTTTATGCAGAATTAAATCAGATTTCTATATAATTATACCATAAATATTACGCACCTTGGACTATGAGTTGAGTTGAGCGTTGCAACACCTCATTGGTGTATCTATTCTCAGCTGAACAGTTATATATTCCAGCCTGTTCTTTCGTCACATTTTTAATGGTAAATGTAAAAAAGGTGGTGTGTTCTCTGTGGTGTTTTTTGGTGAGGGAAGGAAGCACTGCTTCTTCGGAAGGATACCACCATACCAAGTTTGAAAACAGATATTTTTCTGCTTTGCAGACAAGTGTAACATCGCTCCCTTCTAGAACAGTTTCCTTTTCTTCTGTCATCACTCCTGTCTTTACCTCTGCAAGCAAAAATACACATTTAGTATATCATCTGCACAAATAATAATTCTTTCAGGAATGTGCATGATTTTGAGCAATATACTGTACGTGGAATTAGCCACTGCTAATGCATCTCACTTTTGTTTCGTATAGAAGTACGGCAGGTTAGGGTTTTGCTAATTGAGCAAGGGTTCTTCTCAGCATGTGTTAAAATGAGATATTATCTAATGAGATGGGAAGTTCAAATGGTGCAGAAAATACACTGAGGAGGCTTCTTCTTGAATAACGGAATAGCAAGTAACATTGTTTAAAAAAGCTGTGGTTGTACATTGATTATAGGGTTCAGAACCAGGCTGCACTTTTCCTTTTACATCTTGAGGTGTTCTGTGGTGAACTGTTTCACACAATAAAATAATTCTGTTTTTCACCTTAACCACTTCAGCCCCGGAAGGATTTCCAGCTTTAGGACCGGAGCCCTTTTTGCGATTCGGCGCTGCGTCGCTTTAACTGACAATTGCGCGGTCGTGCGACGTTGTACCCAAACGAAATTTGCGTCCTTTTTTTCCCACAAATAGAGCTTTCTTTTGGTGGTATTTGATCACCTCTGCGTCATTTCTCATCGCCGCTATAAACAACAATTTTGCAAAAAAACCCAAATTTCTTACTTTTTCCTAAAATACAAATCCAAAAAAAAATATAAAAAAACATTTTTTTCACCGTTTTTGGCCGATTTATATTCTTCCCTGCGTCGCGGCTTAGCGTTTTTCCCGAGGCCAGGATTTCGACCTTTAGGAAGGCCCCGACTTCACCAATTCCACTTTTTGTCTTAATAAAATAACACACTTTGTCAAGTGGTGTCTTGTGGAGTTCTACATTTTCCTTTTCACGTCGGACCAAGACTTGGGATATTAGTTACATGTTGGTGTCGAAAAAATTTGTTACAATGAACGATAAGGCAATAAGTTCTTCTTCGGAGGAGTCACAT
>BLSH010066420.1:220061-257355 GCA_018402905.1 Glandirana rugosa | reverse complement strand
TACGAATAGTTTATCATTTTTGTACCCCAACCCCCCCCCCCCCCCACGACTGCCTTACAGCTTAAAGCAGAGCAGTTTGGAGCAGTAAAAATGTGTCTCAGCTGTGCATTTTTAACCTCTCCTCCAAACAAAAGCATACACAGTTGCTCCAGATTCTGTCTTGTTCAGTTTTAGTAAATTCCCCTGTTAGTACAGGGTGTCATGGCTCTGCTCCTGTGCTCAAGACCAGGGGTCTCCAAACTATGGCCCTCCAGTTGTTCAGGAACTACTGTTCTCATCATCCCTAGTCATGTCTGTGAATGTCAGAGTTTTACAATGCCTCATGGGACGTGTAGTTCCACAACAGCTGGAGGGCCATAGTTTGGAGATCCCCACTCAAGACCATGTACTGATGCAGAGTGGCACTAGTATCATCAATTCAGCAACGTTCTCTGCATCATCCAGGAACTGCACAGTCAGGAGAGGAAGAGGATCCAAAGCATCATATGACCAGGCAGAGGGCCTCAGAAAAAGGTATGTTAAAAATAACATTTAAGACAGCACCATCAGGTAAAAGTTATCTGTGCAATTAACCAGATGGATCCCCCCAAAAAACACCAAACTAATCAATATGTAATACAAAGGGGTTATTGTACACTAAGCATAAATGCATAGCCAGTAATATAGCAGCTTCAGGCATCCATGCCCTTTTTAGTTACCAACCTGCATCATGCCACAGAAATGGAGAAATGAGTGCTCAGGTCCTAAATTGCTTTATATATACAACACAAGAGATACTAAGGAGGGTTTGCCACTTATTAACCATTTCCTATAGCAAACTCTTTATTATAAAATGGAGATTCTTAGTTAGCATTCAGTGCATTGCAATACATGTTCAAGCTGGCCAACTGTGTAAATATATACTGTACATACTGTTATTATTATTATTATACAGGATTTATATAGCACCAACAGTTTACACAGCATTTTATATTATATAAAAGGGGGACAATACAGGTACAATACAATAGAGTACAAAAGGATTAAGAGGGCCCTGCTCAGGAGAGCTTACAATCTAATAGGGTGGGGGCAGGTGGTACAAAAGGTTGTAACTGTGGGGAGTGAGCTGATGGAAGTGGTAAAAGATTAGTTGGAGGTGTGATAGGCTTCCCTGAGGAGATGTGTTTTCAGGGATCGCCTGAAGGCAGCTAGAGTAGGAGATAGCTGGACAGGTTGAGGTAGAGAGTTCCAGAGGAAGGGAGAGGCTCTGGAGAAATCCTGGAGACGAGCATGGGAGGAGATGACAAGGGAGCTTGAGAGTAGGAGGTCTTGAGAGGAGCGGAGAGGACGGTTTGGCTGATATTTGGAGACAAGACTGGTGATGTAGCTCAGGGCAAAGTTGTGGATGGCTTTGTATGTTGTGGTTAGTATTTTGAATCTTATTCGCTGGGCGATCGGGAGCCAATGTAGGGATTGGTGGAGAGGGGTGGCAGACACCGAGCGGTTGGTAAGGTAGATACGTCTTTTATGTGTGACAATTAGAGAAAATTAATAAAAAGCTGCAAGTAGTATTCTACAGAACACAGGCAGACTCCTAGTAGTCCAATTAATTAGGATAATTTAACTTGTCTGTTTAAAACTTTCAAGTAAAGGATTATTCACTACAAGCCATAAAAGTGAAATATATCAGAGTTGCTGTTGTGAAATAAGACAGAAGAACAGAAATGTCTGGTTATTTGGAAACCAAAGGAGGGAATTCTTTATTCATTACAGCATTTAAGGTTGGACTGTATACAGAAGGGTAATAACCTAAATCAGCAAAACCGCAGACATAAGGTGCAGTCCTATTCAAAGTAAACTAAACTTTGCATTTACTCTAATTTGTCTGAGGAAAATAATTAACCAGTTTTTTTAATAATCATCCAAATTATTTTATTACTAGCAGTTGATACACTTGATGTAAATAGTTGTCCTTTACTATCTATCTATCTATCTATCTATCTATCTATCTATCTATCTATCTATCTATCTATCTATCTATCTATCTATCTATCTATCTATCTATCTACCTTTACCTTACGGTGTATATAAACCCAAACAATGAAGTTCTCTTACTTGCTCCCTTCTAGTCTTTTATAATAAGCATTTTGTTATATATGTTTTATATTTATCCCTGCTTGTTCTTATCTTGGACTGCAGGTCAATTAGTCCCTATGCTATGTATAAGAAGACAGTGGGAGTGGCAGTGTAGCAAAAGGCAATGGGCAGGGCTGACAACACTCTTTCCACAAAAATTCTGTATGTCAGACCACCATGGACAATTAGAAGATTATCACATTTCTAGCAAATCAACAGCTTTTTCTGTACTTGCACTGTCTTTAACCACTTCCAGACCACCCGCCGTCATTATACAGCTGTCCTTTCAAGTGGAATATTGTTGCTATGGTAGCAGATAGCTACCATAACCCCAGTATTTTCAGCTGGCGATTCTGTTTATATTTTTTGTAATAGGAATAAAAGTGAACAATTTTTTTTAAAAAAAGAACAGTGTAAAAATAAAAAGTAAAATAAATAAGAAAAAAAAAATTGAAGGCAGCCCGTCCCGCCAAGCTCTTGCGCAGAAGCGAACGCATACGCAAGTCCCGCCCGCATATGAAAACGGTGTTCAAACCACACATGTGAGGTATCGCCGTGATCATTAAAGTGAGAGCAATAATTCTAGCTCTTACTCTGTAACTCAAAACTGGTAACCTGTAGGAATTTTTAAACGTCGCCAAGTACCAAATTGTGTCGCCATTCCACCAAGGGCGGACATGACATGTTTGGTATTAATTTACTCGGCGTAACATTATCTTTCACAATATGGAAAAAAAATGGGCTAACTTTCCTGTTGTCTTATTTTTTAACTCAAAAAAGTGAATTGTAAGACCGCTGCGCAAATACGGTGTGACATAAAGTATTGTAACAACCGCCATTTTATTCTCTGGTGTGTTAGAAAAAAAATACAATGTTTGGGGGTTCTAAGTCATTTTATAGCAAAAAAAAACTGAATTTAACTTGTAAACACTGACTCTCAAAAAGAGGCTCAGTCTGGAAGTGGTTAAAGGAATAAAATGGGTAAATGCACATGTATTATAGATTTTTACACAATACATGTTTTTTTAAATTTTGTCTTGACATACACTTTAAACTACTGAACTCCTTCAGATATAATGAACACACATACAATATTTACTGTTCAATAAATCAATTTTTCGATCCATTTTTCTCCTATATTAATCCATCAAGCAACACTTGAGTAGGAAAGAGAACAATGGAACAATTGGCACAATGGATATATTTGTCTCTTCTGCAGTGCATAAATACTGACAGCACACAAGCTAACAACATGCATGCAGGTAGTCATATTGCAATGCATTTTACAGAGAATTACAGCACTGCAGATTGAAAAAGAAAGGTAATTTTTAATAACATTCATCTACATTATGACTTGTGTCACAATTGTATACGCTATATTAATATTTCGTTAATTTGCTATTTTTTTCCCCACAAAAGTGGAGTTACCCTTCATGCAGAAAAAATGCTGTTTAATTTTGCATAAAGCTTGGAAAGTGATTAAACTGTTGTCCGTGCCTTTGTTGGACAAATTTCTATTCTCTTGTCCTAGTAAAACCTTGTCATATCCTATAACTCAGGATGTCACCCAGAAAAGGAGCTAGTGGATAACTCCTTAATAGGGACACAATTGATACTAAAAACCTGACACAGGATCTCACCTTTTCGGCCTCATACACACGGACGTTTCTTAAAAAATAAGCAAAACGTCGGGCCCGACATCAAGGAAAAAAATCAGCGTTTTTCAGCGTTATGCATCGGCGTTAGTGAGCATTAGTGAGCGTCGGCGTCAATAGGCGTTTTTTAAAAAAAATCATCCCTCTGCTATTTTTCAACCTAAAAACGTCGGCGTCACGTCAAAAAACGCCAGTTAATGCCGTTACAATATTAGTTGGCGTTTGTTTGCTTTAGTTGGCGTTTTGTGGTGTCGGCATCAAAAAATGCCAAAACATTACAGCCTCAGAACACGATGGCTGTGGGTTCTAGTTTCAGCTCACTAATGCCGATGCCATCTACAGCTCAAAAACGTTGGCGTTTTTATGGGGCCATTGACTTACATGGAGAGCTGCAAAAAACGCCAGAAAACGCCGGCGTCAAAAAACGTCCGTGTGTATGAGGCCTTAAAGAGAATAGCTTCTCCTTTTTTTGATGATCACAAGTTAATAAGCCGCTTGCCACTTTTTTTTTTTTACATCAATGGTAAATGGTAGTTGAGGAAAAGCAATTAAACAATACCTGAAAGGATGTAGTGCATGCTTCTTTCATCCATGCCAAGCTTATTGAAAGCTACGCAGAAAAAGATACCGGACTGGGTGTTGTGGGGAAGAACAGTCAGGGTACTTACAACCTGTAAAATAGAAAGAACTTTTGGATTAGCCAGACTGTAATAGGAGATATTATAGGAGATTATCCTTTACAGCAGTTGAATTATCAGTCCACAGAAAAGTGGTATTTTAATAACAAATGAAGTCTGTTTGGTTAGGTCAGCCTTTGGTTTATTACATCTTGGTTTATTACTCCAAAGAAGTAATAGTGCCATAATTCCAGGCTCTGTTTCTGTCTATCTGGGAGTTTCAGGTATTCTCATTCATATTTGCAGCACCTTCTTTTGTATTTTCCATAATATATATAAAAACTCCTACTACAATCCCCACATAGAGTCTGCCTTTTTCTTTTTTTAACAGAAAAGTTTTTATTGTTTTCAAAATCAAACAAGAGCATAGGTAGCATACAAGTAAGAGTCGCTCAACGAGCGATTACAAATACAAATAATCCAGTAATTCGCAGTAATATTAGGCAGATAGAATTAATGAATAGCAGTCAACATAAGTGGCAGTGTCAAACACATTTATCATACAAAAAGACCGGATTAGTTACAAATACATACCCAAAAAGAGGGGGGGGGAGGAGCGGGCCGGGACCATCTCAGAACCGTCAGGCCTTCCCCCATTCTCCCCAATTTTTTCAAATTTCTTAGGGCACTTTCTATTCATATAGGTAAGTTTATATAATGGAAGGACCGCATCTATCAATGTCTTCCACTGAGACACCGTGGGAGGGGCGGCCTCTCTCCATTTGAGCAGTATAGTTTTCCTAGCATAAAATGCTGCATAGAATAAGAACAATTTTTTATAGGTGTTCTTGGTCACCATATCCGTGACTCCCAGCAACAGGACCACCGGGTCCAGTCCCAGAGGAATATCAGCCACTGAACTAAGTACCTGAGTCACCCCCAGCCAAAATTGTTGTATCACTGGGCAGGACCATGTGACGTGGATAAAGGTGCCCTCCTCCCCAGTACACTTAGGGCATCTATCTGACCTGGAGGGGAAGATCCTTGCCAGCCTCTGAGGGGTGTAATAGGCCCTGTGTAGGAACTTAAGCTGTATATACCTATCCCTGGCCGCTACCATAGAGCCTGCCTTTTTCCATTATGGTTGGGGGCCAATGCACTATTATGGCCATACATATAACGTTACTGACCATTTACTGACCATTTATCCCAGTAAGCTCCATCTCCCCTATTCCACAAGCTGGCTACATAATCCTCGGGTGTCTCTAAGATGCACGTGTTATCCCCCACCGAGCCCTATTTTAAGCAACTTCATTCACTTAGAGTTTGTTATAACATTATGTTTGCCAATGTTGCCTGATCTTTACTTCTGTTGCTATATGGACTCATTGTCACCCTCACATTTAAATAGATGTGTTCTTTGTTGTAAGCTCTATGTCTCAACAATGACATGATTTTAATTGTACTTTGATTTTGGTTATCAATGAAATATTTGAACCCTAAAAAATCCTACAAGGGAAAGCAACAACCAATGGCCAACGCAGGTGATAAGACACAGGAATAAAAGAACAGAAATATCATGAACATTCTTTTTTCAAACACATTTTATTAACTTATTAACCTTTGGTTAACCCTAATTATTTTAAATTAACTCCTTCACCCTCTTCTTCCTGTACCATTTTTTTATTTTGTTCATATGTAAACTTTTAAATGTTGTTTGTATTTACAGCCTTACACTAATGCCATTAGTGTACCAGAAACATAATTCTAGTGTATTTATAAAAGGGACATATTGTAGAAAAAATTTTACTTTTGATGGTATAAACTACTTTTGCTTCCTAGATGGATACACAAATTTTAGTTAGGATAATGTTAAAGAAATTCTGACTTTGTTTAAAAATTCCTATTATTATTATATAACTACTTTAACCCATTGGAAAATGTCTCTTCCTTTCCCCATCCCAGTTGGTTGTTCTTGGACCAACCTTAGAGCCTGTGGACAAGGCTGTTATTTTTTTAACATGCACTGACTTGACCTTGTAGTTGCATCCCTTTCAACTAGGGTGGGGGGCAAGACTTGCCATCTTTACCTTGGGTGTCAGGTGAGCTTGTCTCATCGCTATCCCTAAAGAGACCAAGCTTAGAAAAATTCTGGGCTTATTAGAGCAACATTTTATTGTGATTTTATTATTATGAGTACTACAAATAATATTACTTTATTCTTTCAAATTGGATGATTAAACTTTAAAACTCCTCAAACAGTTGTGCTCATAAGTTTACATACCCTGGCAGAATTTATGATTTCTTGGCTATTTTTCAGAGAATGAATGATAACTCAAAAACATTTTTTTCACTCATGGTTAGTGTTTGGCTGAAGCCATTCATTATCAATCAACTGTGTTTACTCTTTTTAAATCAGAATGACAACAGAAGCTACCCAAATGACCCTGATCAAAAGTTTACATACCCTGGTGATTTTGGCCTAATAACATGTACACAAGTTGAAACAAAGGGGTTTGAATGGCTATTAAAGGTAACTATCCTCACCTATGATCTGGTTGAGTGTAATTAGTGTGTGTAGAAAAGGTCAATGAGTTTCTGGACTCCTAACAGACCCTTGAATCTTTCATCCAGTGCTGCACTGACGTTTCTGGATTCTGAGTCATGGGGAAAGCAAAATAATTGTCAAAGGATCTGCGGGTACCCTTCAAGCCTTGGTCGTCAAAAGAGACAAACTAAAAGGCTTAATTGAGCAGGAAACAGGAAAAACATGTAATAGAATTAAAAAAGAAAGATACCTAGGGGGAAATAAAATTGGGAAAAATTTAGCTAGGGTTCTGGAAAAAAATAAATCCACCAACTACATAGAAAGGATACAAAATAAGAAAGGAGAAATGGTCTATAAGACAACAGAAATAGAGGAAGTATTTCAAAAATACTACAGATCACTATATTCAATAAAACAGGCAGAGAATATAGAATCAGAAATACATAAAAGAGAAAAAAATTAGAGAATTTCTGCGAGAAGCAAAGTTGCCCCAAATAACAATAAACCAGGTACAGGAATTGGAGACCCCCATAACAACAGATGAGATAAATTTAGCCTTGAGAAATACAGCCCCAGGGAAAAGCCCAGGCCCTGATGGTTTTTTTTACAAGCGTATTATTACAAGAAGTTTAAGGAAATACTCACTCCCAAAATGTGCGAATATATGAATGGGATTGGTGATAGCTGGGAGGCGAGGAATGAGACCTTATTGGCTACAATTTCAATAATCCCAAAAGATGGAAAAGATAAAACATTGTGCTCAAGCTATAGACCGATATTAAACTCTTCTCAAAAGTACTGGCCACCAGACTAAAGGAAGTGATAAAGGAAGTAGTCCACGGGGAACACGTTGGGTTTGTATCAGGCAGAGAAGGGAAGGATAGTGGGATAAGAACATTGTTGCTGATTCATAGAATAAAGAGAGATGGGGCCCCTGGTCTGCTGCTGTCAATTGATGCTGAGAAGGCTTTCGACAGGATAGACTGGGGGTTCATGACCCAGACATTGGAAGCAGTTGGCCTGTGGAAGAGGATGATGCAGTGGATTATGGCATTGTATAGGAGCCCTGAAGACAAGGTAAAAGTAAATGGGACATCCTCGGTATTTGAAATGAAAAATGGCATGCAACAGGGGTGCCCTCTATCCCCACTGCAGTTCAAACTGCTCATAGAGCCACTATTAGCAGTAATCAGGAACAACCAGGATATAAAGGGGTTCAGGATAGGAGATTAGGACCATAAGACTGCTGCATATGCAGATGATATATTGCTTTACATTAGCTCCCCTAGGACAACTATTCCAAATGTGATGAAAGTAATTTAACAGTACAGAGAATTATCTAATTTTAAAATAAATTATGGGAAATCAGAGATCCTAAGTATCAATGGAGGGACACAAGAGGGATTGGAACTACAAAGCACTTTCCCATTTAAATGGAACAAACAGGAATTAAAATATTTAGGAAATAAATTATCGGCGGAATGGGAAAAATTATATCGATTGAACTATATCCCCTTAATAAACGAAATAAAAGGCGAAATTAGCAGAAAGACACAAAAACCTTTGTCATGGATAGGCTGGATAAATTAGATAAAAATGGTAATATTACCTAAAATTATACAAATTCCAAATGTTACCAATTAACATCCCACAAACATTCTTTCAGATATTAAGTAAACCATTTTATATGGAAAAATAAGAAACCAATAATTCAATTCTCAGTTTTGAATAGGGAAAAAGCTAGAGGAGGTTTAGCGGTACCAGATATAAAAAAATATTATATGGCAAATGTATTATCACGGGTGATAGAGTAGGTCAATAGCACTGATAAAAAATGAGTGAAATTGGAAAACACAATCAGTAAGAGTCAATTAGGAAAAGTAATATGGATACCACCTGAATATAAGGATTTGGATAAAAACACAAGTGATTTGACACACATAGTATTTTTAATGTGGGATAACATTTTTGCACAGAATAAATGGAAATTGAATTCCCCATACACTCCACTAATTGGAACCAATTACTTTGCACCAGGGAAGAGAGAATGGTTTGGAAAATGAATAAAAAAGGATACGATAAAATTAAAAGATATATTGGTGGAAAGGAAAATAGCCACATATAAGGAATTAAGACAAAGGGGTGATTTCCTAGAGATCGATGCATGGCAGTATTTACAATTGAGACATTTTGTGACATTGTTGCCCCAACCACTAAGAACAGAAAAAGAATTGACACCAATGGAAAAAATATGTATGACGAAAAAAAAAGGGGGGGCCTCGAGAATATATAAGATGTTGGTGACAATAGGAGAAGGGGGGAGGCCGCCATACATCGATAGATGGGAAAGGGAATTGGGTCAACAGGTAGGAGAACACCAATTGGAAAAGATAATGACGCTGGTATCTAAATCTGCAATGGATAGCAACACGTGGGAAATTAATTATAAGTGTTTCTCACAATGGTATTTAACCCCAGATAGAATAGCAAGGATTCAAAGTGAAAGGCCGCATGGTGCTGGTGGGGATGTAAGGTCAAAGGTACAATGACGCATTTATGGTGGGAGTGCCCTGGGATTCAGAAATATTGGCGGGAGATATTAGAGTTAATAAAAGAAATAACGGAAATAGAGATCCAGATTGACCCATCAAACAATATTTGGAGTCAGTGGTGCTACACCTTTTGAATGTAGCAAAGGGCCTGATTCCAAAATATTGGCAAAAAACAGAAACACAGACACTGAAGGAATGGTGCCTGAAGGTAGAGGAGTTAATGAATATAGAATACCTAAAGCAGTGGGGAAGAGAATACAGAGGAGTGGATAGAGAAGTGGGATGGATAGTTAAAATTAAAAAAATCAAGGAGATATGCGACGTTAATGACTGCGGATGAAACAAAAAGCAGAACCTAGGGGAGAGGAGAGGGAGGGTGGAGAAGAAGTGGAAAATGAGGGATGCTGTTGAAACCAAACCCCAGTCAGGTAGACCAACTCAAAATTTCAGCCACAACTGGGCGATCAGGTCCTCTTGCCTCAGAGTATGGAAGCCGAGTGAGCGGAAGATGGTGCCCACTCGGCTTTATAGCATTGAAGGGTGGAAGCAATGTCAAACATCACTTTCGCTCAATGCTCTTAAAGCAGAAAATGTATTTATTTATTTTTTTCAAATTACATTTTTTTTTTTTTGCATTTTAGTGTAAATATGAGATCTGGGGTCTTTTTTTAAGAGGTCCTGTCGTGATTTTATTTCTATTACAAGGGATGCTTACATTCCTTGTAATAGGAATAAAAGTGACCCATTTTTTTTAAATGGACAGTGTAAAAATAAAAAGGTAAAATAAATAAGAATTTTTTTTTTTAAAGTGTCCCGTCCCGACGAGCTCACACGCAGAAGCGAACGGATATGGAAGTCGTGCCCGCATATGAAAACAGTGTTCAAACCACACATGTGAGGTATCACTGTGATCGTTAGAGCAAGAGCAATAATTCTAGAACTAGACCTCCTCTGTAACTCAAAACTGGTAATTTTTAAACGTCGCAGATGGAGATTTGTAAGTGCCAAACTTTGTCGCCATTCCACGAGCGGGCGCAATTTTGAAGCATGACACATTGGGTATCAATTTACTCGGCGCAACATTATCCTTTACAATATAGAAAAAATTGGGCTAACTTTACTGTTGTCTTACTTTTTAATTCAAAACAGTACATTTTTTCCCCAAAAAATTGTGTTTGTAAGACCGCTGCGCAAATATGGTGTGACATAAAGTATTGCAAGGACCGCCATTTTATTCTCTAGGGTGTTAGAAAAAATATATAATGTTTGATGGTTCTAAGTCATTTTATAGCAAAAAAACCTGATTTTAATTTGTAAACACCAAATATCAAAAAGAGATTTGTTAAACTTGCTCGCAGCTGTAATGTATTGCCGGCTCCCAGCAATATAGATATAAAAAAACAGCGTAGGGTTCCCCCACCCCAGTCTATACCAGGCCCTTTGGGGCTGGTATTAATTTTAAGGGGAGCCCTTCGCCAAAATGAAAAATAAATTGACGTTGGGTCCCCCCAAAATCCATACCAGACCCTTATCCGAGCATACAGCTTGGTCGGGCAGGATAGGGGGGATGAGCGAGTGCTCCCGCTCCTGAACTGTACCAGGTTACATGCCCTCAATATGGGGAGGGTGCTTTGGGGTCCCTATGTTGATGAGGACAAGGGCCTCTTCCCAACAAACCTGGGCAATGGTTGTCGGGGTCTGTGGGCAGGGGGATTATCTGAATCTGGAAGCCCCCTGTAACAAGGGGACCCCCAGATCCCGCGCCCTATGTGAATAAGTATGGGGTACATTGTACCCCTACCCATTCACCAAAAAAGTAGTGTAGTGTGACAAAAGACAGTAGCCAGTCCTTTATTAAAAATCTTTTCTTCTTCCCCTCCTCTTCCTCCAGTCTTCCTCCATCTTCTCCTTTCCCGCTTCTTCCGCTTGTCTTCTCCTTCCTCCTCCAGCTTCTTCCTCTCTCCCATGTTGATGGAGACAAGGGCCTCTTACCGACAGCCTTGGCTGATGGCTGTCGTGGTCTGCAGGTGGGGCAGCTTATTGGAATCTGGAAGCCCCTTTAACAAGGGGGCCCCCAGATCCCAGCTCCCCACCCTATATGAATGGGTATCAGATACATTGTACCCCTACCCATTCACAGAGCCCTGTGATCAAGTCTGAAGTGACAAAACGTTGGGGCGTGGCTACACGGCAGCCCGAGGAGAGCTGATGCATCAGGCACACCAGAGGCTAGTACGCTCGCTAAGGAGAGGAGAGGAGCGAGGAACAGCTGACTGGTACATGTCTCTGCTCTTTCACACTGCAAATGATTTTATGGTTTGATGTAAGCGCAATTTTATCCTTTTAAATAAATTCACCTGCTTGAAGAGATACACTATTAGGGATTTTCTCTGTTTCTTATGAGTGATACATGGGGGATCGATTGTTCCTTGGAAGTGTGGATCTCAATTAAGGGAGATTTGGCTGAGGTTTTCTCTGATATACAGGCGATTTTAATCCAGACATCTGGTAAGCCTCTGGTGTGATCACCTGCATGCTGTCTTTTTTGGTGATGGAAACAAGTATGAAGGATTGATGCTGCACACTTAAAGGAGGACTGTTTATGGACACTTATATTGTCGCAATTTTGCACCAGTTTGTCTTGCACATATAGTTTGCACTGGCACTTTTGCTGCAACTTTGCATGAACTTTTTGCACATTATTGCATTATTTGCACTATGGTTTATTGATTTATTTATTGATTATAGCGCTGCTTTTTACTATGATTTAATATAGTGAATGTTTACAGTGATTTATTTTTAGAGCAGCAGCTAGGTATTTATCTATACATATTTACACATATTTATTACACAAGAGTTTCACTATTAAGAAAATAATTTTAGCGCAGTGTTTTAATTGTTTATGGTCTTTAAATAAGCTAACTAAGATTTCTCACCTCCACACACCCAGTAAAAGACCCACCAGTGTAATTGATTCAGTCTCTTTCACACCTGTTCATTACACACTCTTTACAAATAAAAACATATGCCTCAGCATGTGCAGAGTAAGACCCCATACACACCATCCAACTTTTGCTGTGAGATTTCCTTCAGATTTACCAAAATCATGTAGTGCACAGGTGTCAAACACAAGGCCCGGGGGCCAAATCCGGCCCTCCGGGTCATTTCATGTGGCCCTCACACCTTTCCTGCAGCTGCAGCACTCCCCTCATCTCCCCCACCCCCTGTCTCAGCAGTCGGCCACTGAGGGGAGGACAGAACTCCTTCAGATCCTGCTCCTCTATGTGCAGCTGCAGCACCCCCTCATCTTCACCTCCCCTGGTCTCAGCATTTAGAAGACTCCAGCTCTCCTCTGGTCCTCCTCTAGACCCTGCACTTTCTGCTTCCCAGCTCCGTCCCCACTGTGATGCAAGGACGGGTGGGGGACCCTTGACTTCTGATGGTGTGGGGGGGGGGGGGCTCTTGGCATCTGATGTAAGGGGCGTGGTGCTCTGGACATCTAGTCTTACATATACAACCGGCCCTATCAGGGCGACAATAATGCTGATAGGGCCCACGATGAAATCAAGTTTGACACCCCTGATGTAGTGCAATGGTCTGCCTGATTGCATATAAATTAAAACTCTTAAGGTTTGACCTCATATTATATGGTTTTGGTAAATCTGAAGACAAAAATCTGCAGAAAATCGAGTAGTGTGTATGGGGTCTAAAGTCCAAAAATAGCTTGCCTACATTAGAGACTATTTCGACAGGAGACAAATAAAATGCCAGCATGTTTTTGGATTGTGGTGAGAAACCCACACAGGGGGAACCTATAGACTTCAACACAAGCATTAGAATGTTGGGCATGTTGGGGATATGAACCAGCAACCCCAGTGCTGCTATGCAGAATTGCTAGCTACTTAGCCAGTGAGCAGCCTCACACATGTAGTGTGTTTCTCTGTGGTGTGAACCAGTAAGTCCATAGCCATGCTCAGTGTCACAAGCAATATACAATATATTGTCCTAAGTTTTGGGACATCTGCCTTTACACACACGTGAACTATAATGGCAGCCCAGGGTTCAATATAGAGTTGGTCCACCCTTTGCAGCTATAACAGCTTCAACTCTTCTGGGAAGGCTGTCTACAAGGTTTAGGAGTGTGTCTATGGGAATGTTTTAACCATCCTTCCAGAAGTGCATTTGTTAGGTCAGGCACTGATGTTGGATGACAAGGCCTGGCTTGCAGTCTCCACTCTAATTAATCCCCAAGCCATTCTGTTGTGTAGAGGTCAGGACTCTGTGCAGGCCAGTCAAGTTCCTCCCCCCCAAACTCCCTCATCCATGTCTTTATGGACCTTGCTTTGTGCACTGGTCCAAATCAGTTGGTGGAGGAGGGATTATGATGGAGGGTTGGTTTTCAGGGGTTGTACTTGGCATCTTAGCTCCAATGAAAGGAACTCTTAGGTGTCAGCATACCAAGACATTTTGGACAATTTCAGGCTCCCAACTTTGTGGGAACAGTTTGGGGATGACTCCTCCCTGTTCCAACATGACTGCGCACCAGTGCACAATGCAATGTCCAAAAAGACATGGATGAGGGAGGTTGTGTATATGTATATGAAATATTACACAACATTCTCCCCCCCCCCCCGCGTGAGACGAACACTTAAGTGGACATTCAAGCTAGCAGTGTCCGCCTGCCAGTTCACTTCCTCTCCGTGAGCATGAGGGCACAGTTGGAATGAGACTCTGAATATGTAATAGGTTGGAGTGGAGGAACTTGACTGGCCTGCACAGAGTCCTAACCTCCACCAGATAGAACACCTTTTGGCTGAATTAGAGTAGAGACTGCAAGCCAGACCTTCTCATCCAACATCGGTGCCTGACCTCACAAATGCACTTCTGGAAGAATGGCCAAAAATTCCCATAGACACACTACTAAACCTTGTGGACAGCCTTCCCAGAAGAGTTGAAGCTGTTATAGCTGCAAAGGGTGGCCAAATCAAATTTTAACCCTATGGCCTAAGACTGGGCTGCCATTAAAGTTCATGTGTGTGTAAAGGCAGGCGTTCCAATACTTTTGGCTAGCTAGTGTATCTGGCAAGATTTGCTATGATGGTGGAACCCTCCTACACATAAATACTACATTTAGACATCATTTATGTAAAGCCCTAAGCCACGAGTTATGTTTAACAATATAGAGAGAACAGACAACTTTTCTATATGAAGAGGCATATTTGGGAACCCAGGAACTCAGCGCTGCTAGGGAGGCACGCTAGTCTGCTGAGCCACAGGTTTCTAGGCTGCATTTTGGTGGTGTAAAACAGTCCTAAGTCCCAGGGGTGCAAGAAGTTAATCAATGCAGATGTACTGTGGAAGGCCAGAGAGCCAGTGAACAACCTGTTTCTGGCATATGTCCTCTGTTTTGAAGGGTGGTTATGGCTGATTACTGTCAGAGAGATAAAAAGCTGTCATTTTGTGGGTTTTTGCTTGATAAGAGGCTGCAATTAGTGGTGGTGGGGAAATGTTAAGGCTGATTAGAGTCCTTGCCCATGGAAAACATATGACACAATTTGCAATGGTGGTGGAACCCTCCTGCACATAAATACTACATTTACAAACAATTTAGGTATGGCACTGACTCAGGAGTTATGTTTAACAACATAGGGAGAACAAACAACATCTCTACATGAAGAAGCATGTTTGGGATTCAAACCCAGGAACTCAGCACCACTAGGCATTTATTATGTGATATTTGGAGGTTCTTGGAGGATGAGTGTAGAATAGTGATGCCCCATTGATGACGTTAAGTATAACGAAACATGTAGGGCGGAGCAACGCGCTGACGTCACCACGCCGCTACACCGGGAAGTGCGGGCGATACACACTGAGATACCGGAGCCGGCTATTTTAAATCCAAACGCTGATGTTTTAACTTATGTTTGTGAGTATACTTGCTTGTTTTTTAATAAACCTGTTATCCTAAACGGTGTTACACTATTGGTCCCGCTTTCCTAATTTTTGGGGGACGCTGAAAACACGTGTGGGCATCCTGCTGTGAGACAGCCTTGGTGTACTGCTGGAGATAAGAGGAGGAAAGAAGGGAGCATACCCATACCAGATATCCAAAGACACATACCCGCAGAAGGTCATTTCTGCCTGCGAGTTTGACTTACTAGCGATAGTGAGTCCTGGATCTCTGGTAAGAGTACCCAAATCATCTCTGAGCACATTGGGTGTATTTACCTTGGTGACGGATTATTTACTTCAACACAATTTTTGAAGATCTTCACTTGATTCACTTATATGGAATTTTTTGGACTTTAAGTTGGACTCTGTTTATTCATTTCTTTAAAGAACACTTGGGATTTCTAAATAAGGACTGATTTATTTACAGGTCACTACCTGGGTTTTCAGGTGTTTTACTAGTTTGATATATGCACATATGATTTATGCATGGTTCTTTATTCAAGTTTTTTAGCGCAACTTTTATTTATATATAGAATAGTGATGTTACCCTCTGATTTTTGGGAGTGACATTTTTATTTCTGATGTTGGTACACATATCACATTTTTTGGGCTCAAATTACGATCATTTGGAAATAATAAAAATGAAAAATTGTGACTCATTTTAAATTTGCATAAGCAATTGTATTGTTTGTGGTTTGTAAAGACACCTATGTGAGTTTGGGGAAATATTTTTGTGAGCTGAACATCAACAAATGAAAGTGACAGAGAAAAAAATATTTTAACAAAACATGAAAACATTACACATTTTAGCATTCTTAAAAACCAAATAGATGATGAAAAAGCAACATTGTTGCAAGGACAATTTCTTTGAGAGAAAGATACATTTCATCTCAACATGAAAAGGATTTCTTTGGGTAAGTTACAATTGTACCATTATAAACAATGACTGAAACTTGCATTCAGCTACATAACTCCCATTTTGACCCCCAAAAAACTCTCTTTAAAACAGCGCTAATTTTGATATTTACTATAGCACCCTGTAAAAAAGCCATTGGAGCTAAAATGAAGGGCAGTTTCATGTCTGAGCATGCTCAGTTGTGCTCAGCTATGCTGTGCGCCTAGTTGTAAAGAGATGGGGAATTTATCTCTTCTCAGACTTTTAAAGATATTTCAGTATAGAAATCCCTTTTTCACACAGTTTAAAAGCAGATTATCTTTACCGCATATGTTAGTACAATTTGGGGATCATATCATGCTCTAAACATTATTTCCATATGCACTTCTCCATGTCCTGACTGGAGTAAGGATTTGAGTGCTATTTGTTACCTGGGCTCTATAGTGAATTTGAGTTATTGTGAATACCGTTTTAGCGCTATTTACTGAAATTTGCAGCATTTTAGCGCTATTTACCACAATCACGATAATTTTGCTGCAAAATAGTGGCCGGTGCTATAGTAAATGCCCCCCAAAGTTTCAGCTCTAGGGAGACTGACTTCAATCTATGTGGTCCAATAAAAAACATCTTTCAAGCATGTTTGATACTTTGCAACACAGAAGACCAAAGTCTTCTTACTTCATCAATCTTCTTAATTTCATTCCTTCTGTTCATACTGATAAATACAAACCCACTGTAGCATTTAAGGAGAGCTGTGGAATGCCACAAATAGTTTCAATAATAGTGGTCAGACATTTAAACATACAATCATCACTGTGGGGGTTCTCAAAATACATGCCTCTGTCTGATCTAACAGCATATAATTCTAAGTATAATAGACCGATAACTATATAACGTATATTTGTATGGACAGGATGGAAAAACAGAGATCCATTCTGAAAACATAAATGTTCTGTATTGCCAGATGTGTAGCAAATGTGTTCTTCTATTGTCCATGCTACAGTATTTTGGGGGCAATGTGCTAGCCGAAATGTTCAGGGTGGGATACTCTCTCATGTGGCCAGAGGTGACTCTAGGCTTTGTGAGGCCTTAGGTAAAACCTAGACGTGAGGCCCCACTCATGCCCATAATGGGAAAAATAATTCAAGCCATAAAAAAATTAACTTTATAAATTGCATATATTAAGAGCTTTAAAGTGCTGATGTCAGTACTCTCTATCTCGGCGCTCATGTCAGTGTCAAATTAGGTGGTTGCGAGGCCCCTGTGTGTGTGTGGCCTTAGGCGACCGCCTAATTTGCCTAATTAGAGAGCCGCCTTTGCATGTGGCTGCATACAGCCTGCATGGGAAGAGGTTATGCTCTGTGGCAATCAAACTGGGAAAGTTGCCCTTTATCTGGGAAACATAGTTAAAGTGGAACAACTTGATAAAAATGATGTTCTTTAGCAAGGACATACATTCTCCATTAATAGGTGTGCTACCAAAATTAGTGTGTAATGTAAATTGCCTCCAGCATAGTTACTTTTTCTTCTTGTTGGAGGCTGCCATTTTGCTGAAGCCCAGAGCTCCTGAACAGCAACAAATCTTTGGGCTATCAGCAGATTAGCCCCTACAAATTTGGCAGAGTGCCTAAAGATAGAGAGCAACTGAGCATGTGCAGAGCAGGATGAGACAGTGCATTACTGCATTTTAAACAGTATAGGAAAATATTTTTAACGTTTTACATAGCTATGCCTGCAAAAAGGGGCCAGCCTGAAGTGATCTATCAGGATTTAATTGTCTGATTAAGCTCCAGGTTGATCTCAGATTTTATACCCATCCACTACGGCCAGATGCTGGTCCATTTTGTGTTTCCAGCAGACAAGTACCAAGAGTATTATTATACTGGATGTAACAACTCCTGGGGTCTGGTGACAGGTGCGCACCACTGGAGTGCGAATCACACCAAGGGTTGTGAAGTGCACCACAAAGGTTGTGGACTTATGGCTGACTGCTGCTAATGAATTCCGACTGATACGGGGAGAAGACCCCCTGGAGCACGGACACTGAAACACAGGGAGCTAGTGCATTGGTTTCCCCAGGGTGCAGAATCTAACAGCCAGTGGGTGTTCACCAGAGCCTCTGGTGGGAGGATGAATTTGGCTGCAACTGGATCGCCCCCCCCCCCCTTGGGTCCCCTAGCTCACGCTCAGCTGGCTACAGGTGGAAGAGAGGAAGCAGCAGAGCAGGAACCACAAGCATAGTCAATGCATTTTGAGCCCATTCATTTTGTATGGCTCAAATTGCACCGTACTTGCACGAAAAAGGCATGCACCTTTTTTGCCACCCATACTGTTTTCGGCATGTCATTGACTTAACATTGACACCTGCAGCGGTTTGCGTGAACAGAATTCAATTGTGATGCCGTGCGGGAAACGCACAGGAATGACTGTGAATCCAACACTGCATCAGTGTGAACTGAAACTAAATGTGGACAGAGTAGGAGATAGTTGAGCAGACCGGGGTAGGGAGTTCCATAGGATGGGAGAGGCTCAGGAGAAGTCCTGGAGGAAGTCATGGGAGGAGGTGACAAGGGGGCTAGAGAGCAAGAGAACGGTTATGTTGGTATGAATATGAAGGATTCATTGCACACCCAGACTGTGGAAAGTGCTTTTCTTAGTTTATTAACCACTTGATCACTGGGCACTTAAACCCCTTAACAACCAGACCAATTTCAGCTTTCAGTGCTCTCACATTTTGAATGACAATTACTCAGTCATGCAACACTGTACCCATATAAAATTTGCGTCCTTTTTTTCACACAAATAGAGCTTTCTTTTGGTGGTATTTATTCACCGCTGGGTTTTTTATTTTTTGCGCTATTAAAAAAAGATTGAAAATTTTGTAAAAAACACATTTTTCTTAGTTTATGTTATAAAATTTTGCAAATTAGTAATTTTTCTTCATAAATTTTGGCCACAATTTATACTGCTACATATCTTTGGTAAAAAAACAAAACAAATTAGTGCATATTATATGGTCCTTGTGTAAGTTATAGAGTCTACAAGCTATGGTGCCAATCACTGAATATTGATCACACCTGATGTACTGACGGCCTATCTCATTTCTTGAGACCCTAACAAGCCAGGAAAGTACAAATACCCCCCCCCCAAATGACCCCTTTTTGGAAAATAGACATTCCGTGGTATTTAGTAAGAGGCATGGTGAATATTTTTGAAGTTATAATTTTTCCCACAATTCTTTGCAATATGAAGATTTTTTTTTCTTTTTTTTCCCACAAAATTGTCATAGGTTAACAGGTTATTTCTCACACCCAGCATATGCATACCACAAATTACATGCCAAAACACATTCTACTACTCCTCCTGAGTATGGCGATACCACCTGTGTGAGACTTTTACACAGCCTGGCCACATACAGAAGCCCAACATGCAAGGAGCACCATCAGGCGATCTAGGAGCATAAATTACACATATAATTTCTTGACTACCTCTTGCATTTTTGAAGGTCCTGGAGCACCAGGACAATGGAAATGCCCAAAAAATGACCCCATTTTGGAAAGTAAACACCCCAGCGTATATTCTAGGAGGCATAATGAGTCTTTTGAACATGTCATTATTTCCACAAGTTTTTGGAAAATGTGGAAAGAAAATGAAAACGCTTTTTTTTTACACAAAGTTGTCCATTTATACAATATATCTAACACACAGCATGTACCTAGCAAAAATGACACCCCAAGCATGGATGGGGATGGATGAGCATGGATGGGGATGGATGAGCATGGATGGGGATGGAGGAGCACGGATGGGATGACTGAGCACAAATGAGGATGGATGAGCATGGATGGGGATGACTGAGCACAGATAGGGATGGATGAGCACAGATGGGGATGGATGAGTATGGATGGGATGACTGAGCACGAATGAAGATGGATGAGGACGGATGGGGAAGACTGAGCACGGATGGGGATGGATGAGCACGGATGGGATGACTGAGCACGAATGAGGATGGATGAGCACGGATGGGGATGGATGAGCACGGATGGGGATGACTGAGCATGGCTGGGTGGGTGAGCATGGCTGGGTGAGGATGGCTGAGCATGGATGGATGGATTGATGGGTGGCTGAGCATGGATGGATGAGCATGGATGGGGTGAGGATGGCTGGGTGGGTGAGCATGGATGGATGGATGGATGGGTGGCTGAGTATGGATGGGTGAGCATGGATGGGGTGAGGATGGCTGGGTGGGTGAGCATGGATGGATGGATGGGTGGCTGAGCATGGATGGGGTGAGGATGGATGGGGTGAAGATGGCTGGGTGGGTGGTGGATGGATGGGGTGAGGATGGCTGGATGGGGTGAGGATGGCTGGGTGTGTGGTGGGTGTGGATGGATGGTGGGGAGTGCAGCCTGTCCCCTATTGTCACTTAGCAGGGCTGTGGGCATTACACATCACCCACAGCGGTGCAAACATCCTCTCTCCCCCTCTCTCCTCTCACACTGCACCGATCGGTGCGGAGAGGAAAGAGAAAAGCCGGCGCTTCATTTGACGGAGCGATCACATGAAAGGCCGCTCACAGCGATAAGCCCCTACCGGCAGACCCCCACAACCACAATCCAGGCTTGTGGGGAAGAGGCCCTTGTCCTCATCAACGTGGGGACAAGGTGCTTTGGGGTGGGGGGGGCAGAGCCCCCCCTGCCCCAAAGCACCCATACTCCCCATGTTGAGGGCATGTAGCCTGGTACAGTTCAGGAGAGGAGAGGCACTCACTCCCCCCCATCCTGGATAAGGGTCTGGTTTGGATTTTAGGGGGAACCCCACGTAAATTTTTTTAAACAATTTGGCGTGGAGTTCCCCTTAAAATCCATACCAGACCCGAAGGGCCTGGTATGGACTGGGGGAGGGGGGGCGTGGGAGACCCTACGTAAATTTTTTCAGTGATTTTTTTGTATATTGCTGGGATCAGGCAATAAATTACAGCAGCAATTTTAAAAGACAATTTTTCCTTTACAAATATCATTTTGCGGTGGCTCTGTTCTAGACATCACAGAGGTGCGCCCTTTTACAGGCAGACTAAGGGGACCCCCCAGGCACATTATTTAAAGGAATATTTAATTTTTATTGTTTTACTATAAGCATTATTAAAATCATTGCTCCTGAAAAAACAATTGATTCAAAAACTTCAAAACCTGTCTCACCAGGACCAATCTCCTCGCTTTCACCACAAGTGGGAAAAATATATTTATAAAGCCTTGCCAGCCTCCGAAACACCCAGTGCTGATGCCCCGGAGCCCTTGACTTGATTTACATGCTGAACACATTTGGGCTCACTGATAGCCCCTATTCTGGAAGGACTTAACCTTAGGTGCTCCCCCCCACACACTTTATCCCCCAGCCCCCCCCCCCGTTACTTTTGTTTCTTATATTGTTTTGTATGTTCTACATGATAAATGCTTCAGATTGAATGCTTCATCATTATAGCCTCTGTCATATAGGATGTAAAACCTAATAATGTTTCCTGGAAAAGAAAAAAAAAATGGAATAATGATCAACAAACCCATTACTTGTGCAAATACACTATGCACCAGGACCTTTCAGAGTGGCTAATAAAAGAATAGGAAAAAATTATTGTTTCAGATATGCACTTACTTTGTTTTTGTCTTCAGATGGAATGCTGATTTCTTCAACAGATGGAGTTGTGTGATTGTCCATGTTACTGTCTAAAAGACGTACCCGTCCAATATTGGAATCCATGTTACACCTTATATAAAAAGGATAAGATTTTAAGGGACTATAGAATGTCACTGAGACTTACATAGCAAGGGGGAATTAGAATCATGTGCAAATGTATTTCTCAGTCTATTCACTTCAGTTTTCTTTCCATCCTAAGGTATGGACATTTTTTAAATTAAAAATGAATGTTTAGCCTTTTCACTCTACCCTGGAAATAATAATAATAATAATCATAATGTACAGTTTTATCATTCTATGTTTAAACTAAATGATCATATTTTATGTATTATGTGTGATATGCAGAGCTTGTACTGGAAATGTTCTGAAGATTTGTGAAATAATAATATAAATAATAATAATTATTCTTATTATTATTATCATCACAGATGATGGGTACATAAAAATAATGAGAACATACAATTTCATTGTAAAACATACATAGTTATAAATACAAGATATTATTATGCTGCACTATAGTGGAAAAGGGAATAAATAAAGTATTCTTAAAGCCGTAGGTTTTCACAATAACAGGAATAAACAAAAATCGTCCAATCGTTTCACTAGTTATGGTGACTCTGGGGACAACGAAGGATTTGCTCAGTTTGAAGGGATTTCTTCTCACTTCCTGCTGTGGC
Source organism: Glandirana rugosa (assembly GCA_018402905.1). Classification (NCBI taxonomy): domain Eukaryota; kingdom Metazoa; phylum Chordata; class Amphibia; order Anura; family Ranidae; genus Glandirana; species Glandirana rugosa. The sequence goes on along the minus strand of BLSH010066420.1, from coordinate 234,656 downwards.
TTCAAAACAGGAAGTGAAAGGAAATCTCCTTAATGACACACAAAAAAGAAACTGACAAGGATTATAACCCTCCCTTACGCTTTAAAAAAAACTGTTTTGAATTGAATTCTAGTTTAAGGTATTATCTAGGTGGTTGTATGTGTCTTGGTAAATACCATAAGAGAAAGCAGTGCTGGGTCAATGATTAAAAAGATCATTCTAATTCATGCTCGTCTGAAAAAAAGAGAGCTTTAACCTCTCTGGCGGTATGATTATTTCAGATTTTTGGTGCTGAAAGCGGTACAATCTTTTGCATGGAAATTTGGAGATTTATATTGTAGGCCTGTAATTCTTAGGAATAACTCACTTAAATCTGTCCAAACATGAGTCTAGTAGACATCCCGGGTATGAAAAGTTTGAATGTCAATAATAAAGCCGCGCTGGAAATAAGTCCTCAAAAGGCACAACTTGTCAGATGTTGTTCAAAACACCCCGTGCACAGCACACTTAATTGAATCCACCACCGTATAATGAGGGGGCTTACCAGACACCGCTGGGAGCCCAGCTTATGTTGTTATCAGGTTTCACTCACTTCTCCACTGAATACACATAGAAACAGCCTTGACCAGGTATAAGTTGAACCTCAGCAACCGCTCACTCACAGCAGGGCAGGTTAGCGCATAAGCAGAAATCCCATGTACGTGTCCGTGCACCAGGGGAAAGAAGGACTCGATATAGTGAAGTACAGTAATTGATTTTATTTGGATAAAAATAAAATATTGTACTCACATCGATATCTTAAAACACGCGTGTAAATAAAAGCCGGCAATCCTCAGCAACTGGTGACGTCAGCGCGCCCTTTGCTGAGCAACAATTTTAAAAAACAAAAAACATTTTTTACTTTTTGCTATAATAAATATCCCCCAAAAAACTAAATTCCTCCCCAGTTTAGGCCAATATGTATACATATTTTTGTTAAAAAAATTGCTATAAGCGCATATTCATTGGTTGATTGGTTTGCGCAAAAATGATAGCATCTACAAAATAGGGGATAGATTTATGGCATTTTTATTATTATTATTGTTTTTTTACTAGTAAAAATCAGTAATTTTTAGTGGGACTGCGACATTGAGGCGACCGATCAGACACCTAACTGACATTTTTGACACTTTTTTGAGAACCAGTGACATTATTACAGTAATCAGTGCTAAAAATATGCACTGTTATTGTACTAATGACACTGGCAGAGAAGGGGCTAACACTAGGGGTGATCAACGGGTTAACTGTATGAGGGATGGGCTGCCTGGGGAAACACACAGATCCATCTTCCTGCATAGCGGAAAGACAGAATCTATGTGATTTCCCCTGTCAGAACGGAGATCTGTCTTTTTTACAGAGGCAGATCCCCGTTCTGTCACTGTGGGGAACGATTGTGGGTATCCGGCGGACATCGAGTCTGCTCCACCCGCTGTTTGGCTCCCCCATTGGCTAGTGGGAGCACGCGCGCGCCCACAATAGTGAGTTCCTGCGCTGCCATACAGCTACGGCGATTAGTGGGAAGGAGCCGACCTGCTGTAGTATAATGACGGCGGCTGGTCGGCAAGTGGTTAATAAAGGAGAATTGCATTTACTGGCATTAAAATGTTATATCAGACTGGTTGACCAGGAAAGAATCGGACAAGGATGCACCCCCCTGTACCATACCAGGTCACATGCCATCAACATGGTGAGGGTGCCTTGTCAGGGGGGATTCTCCTAGCAAAGCACTTTATCCACATGTTGATGAGGACAAGAGCCACATCCTTAGGCCAGTGGTTTTGGAGTCTGCTAGCAGAGGGGCTTAACAGTAGACATGTGAAATTAATTTCAGTCCCAATAAATTTGGACAATAGTAACAAATTTTTGTTCATTTGTTTAATTTCATTTTGTTTATCCATTTTGGAATATATTCCACATTTTTGGAACAATTGGAGTTCAAAAACTGATCGACCAATCTGAATTCTGTATGAAGAATAACCGGTTGCTAAAGAGCGGGCTGGTCGCTGCATCCTTAACAACCAATGACTCATCTGCTTTCAGTGGGTTTCCCCATTGTCAGCAGAATGTAAACAGAACAAATGCAAGCAGGCCAAGAAAGGAGGAGAGGTGAGCGAGCGCCATCCCCTGAAAAATACCAAGCCACATGCCCTTAATATGGGGGGGGGGTGCTTTGGGCTCCCCCCCCACCAAAGCACATTGTCCCCATGTTGATGGGGACATGGGCCTCATCTCCACAACCCTGGGCAGTGATATGTGGGGGTATGCAAGGTCTTAACAAGGTGTCCCCCAGATCCCGCCCCATGTGGATGAGTATGGAGTATATAGTATCCTTACTCATTCAAGTGAGTAAAAACACAAACACAGCTTTTGACAAGTCCTTTATTAAAAAAAAACATGGTAAGGGCATGCTGAAAGGGGGGGGGGTTGGGGGATGCCGTTTTCTTTTTCTATTTTGGCGTGGGGCTGGCATGGATTGGGGCGGAGGGGCATGCTGTTTTTTTTTTAAACCAGCTTTAGTTTTGTTTACATTCTGCTGACAGCGGGGAAACCCACTGACACCACAAGAGTCATCGGTTGTTAAGGACGTGGCAGCTGGCTTTCCAGCTCACTCCTTAACAACCAGCTATTCTATATACAGAATTTGGATCAGTTGATCAATTTTTTTTTTTTTTTTTAGTAACATAACGAATCTATGCGAAAAAGAAACTAAACAAATATTTCTGTTATGCACATGTCCAGATACTGCCCACCATACATGAATGAGTAAAGGGTACATCACATCATTCCCCATTCCCAAAAAGTCACATGGTGTAAACCTATTGTCAATTATTTCATCCAGCAATGCAGTTCCATGTCAATGACAATGAACGCCAGCCGATCTGCCAAAAGAAAAAAATCTTTGGGCCATTTAGTCCTAATGACTGTTCACCACGAATGACAGCTTACAAGCTGAAAGCTTTAAGTCACTGTGGTCAGAACTTAAACCCTAAGACTCTCTCATTATGTCTAAGCGACAGCATTTGCGGCAATTAGCTACCAAGGCACTTAAGGATGCATTATGAGAGAAAGAGGAAAGAGTCCCAAGCTGCTCCATGCCAAAAAATAAGTAAAAAATGGGTTTGGAGGGAAAATTTGGTCAATTAACTGGTTGACTTTAAATAACTGATTAATTTTAACAACAGCATGCAGTAGCAAATAATCCTACAAATTAAAAATTAATTTTTTGCTTGTTGCAGGATCACTAGAAATAAAATTCTTTTGTGTGGACTCTGGAGGAAGGCACTAGCCCTTCCAAAATAAACAAACGAATGTTAGCAAAGGACTACATTTCTTTACATGGCCATGTCTAAATTAAGAATGGTGGGTTCTAAAGTGGGTGTGTCCTTTGTAGACCACAAGGAAACCCATTAGAGTTTCCCCTTTTTCTAATTTTCTGTTTTACTTTTCACAACAACATGAATTAAGTTGTTTAAAAATGATCTCAGTCTTTATGAAATGACTATGAGTGGAATGAGGATCTTAATGGAATTCAGAGAATGGGATTATTTCCACATGTCATGTAGCTATAAACAGCAATGTTCTGTGCACTAATTTGTGTGATTGTTTACGCAAACAAAGGAAATTGTCTACTTGCCATCTTATGTTGGTACGTGAGCTATAAATGTCCAGCAGACAGCTGACTCTCTTTTCATTTGGACCTATCATGTCTTGTTTTGATTGTGTTTTCCTGATTATTTAAGACAGCAACTTAAGATGGGTGAGACAATTTCTCATCAAGGCTCTTTGATAATTTCAGCTGACATAATTAGCATGTTTCAGGATCAGAAAAAGACCAACGGTTGGTCTGAGATTTGCGGTTTGTAAGTGTAAGTCAGGGATTTGAGAGGAAGTGAAACAAAGAACAATAGGAGCAGGCTAAATCTCCTTGTTGATTTTTAGTGAAGGTTGGAAAAGAAGAGAAAATCAGTCAAGTACAGGAAATAAAGCCATGCGTCATATCTAAAAAAAAATAATTTAGGACTTCTGCGAGTAAGAGATAACCCTACTGTGACCAAAAGTACAACCCCCATATTTTGAGGCCTATGCTCATTGGCAAATGCATTATAGCTGCTATTTTGAATAGCCGGAAATAAGCACGCTACTATAGTTTTCTGGAAGATTATGGGGTGGATTTACTAAAGGCAGACTGTGCACATTGCACTCTGTGAGTGCAGCTGCACTCATTTTCCTTAGTAAATGTAATATAAATGAAGTAAAGATTAATGTTATGAAGAATACCCAATTAGGTGCAAGGGAAATATAAAAACAGCATTTTTGCTTGCACACGATTGGATGATAGCAATCAGCAGTGTTTTACCACATTTAAGCCAACCATAGATGGTTCAAATCCCTGCTGAACCTGCTGAGATTCAAACCATATTTGAGCAGGCTGAATGTACCCAAGTTGTTCCATAGATCTTCTTGGGTACACCTAGCATGTCAGAATTTCAACATGTGATTATTGCCAGCAGCTATAGCCACTAGCAATAATCACTGTGTTCTCCTGGCAGGGGCGGGTCCCCATGCCCCCCGTAGGAGGGATCTCCCCATGAACACTGACTGTGTTGATGGGGGAACTGAGCAATTTTCTTTCTCACAGCCTGTGGTTTCAGAAAAGAAAATTGTATGGCCTGCTGTATTAAGCTCAGGGAACATGAGTGCAACTACACAGGTTCTTGAATGGAGCGGTAGATCTAAGATGTCTGAACAGGTCCAGGTTAGCACTCTAGAAATTGCATGATTAATAAGTGGACCAATCATAAATGGGCTGGTTGAGAAGATTTTGTATGTGCACTTGGGAGAGACATTCTGATGTTAAGAAATGAGTAAGGCAAAACTTTCTCGCATCCATAAGATGCTTAAAATATTTGTTGGTGGTTCTTGCAGAGAACTCTGTATCTCTCAGTACTGGGATTATGGGATTATCGGTAAGGAAAGCAGGGAGATACGTGGAAATGGAAAAGTCAAAGAAATAACCTAAAGTGTGGCTCCAGTTACTGGGTGTATTTTAAGGGAATGTAAGTGGCAAAAAGTGACCCAAGGAAGGCAGGGTAAGGGGACGGGGGTGCATTCCTGTTCCAGCCTGACCCAAAGTTTCATCCATAATAGAGTTAAGGATGTGTAGTGCTGAAGCAACTCTGGTAAGTGGTAAACCAATTCCACCCTCTTGTTTTGGGATAGTCAGGAGTGTAATGTGGATGTGTGGTGGTTTATATCCCCAAATTAAATGTAAAGATTGCAGGTAGGTGAAGAATTACCAAGGCCAATATAGGTACCATTTGAACCAAGTTCAATGCCTAAGTCATGTTTTGAACCAAGTTCAATGCCTAAGTCATGTTAAATGCGCTACCCCCCCCCCCAAACCAAGTTACATTAATTGCCCTCCGTGTCTGCAGATCAGAACTAATCGTTAATAAGAGGCAAAAATTGACCTCATACAACTGTTGAGGGTCAGGTGTAGACTTGATGCACAGATATTTAAAGCTAGATCAAGCCCATTGAAAAGGAAAATATTGTCTTAAACTATCTACTCTATCAAGGAAGACATTGAGCTCTTCTGATTTGGAGTAATTTATCTTGTAATTAGACAGGTCCCTGTATTGTACGTTTTGGGAACATAAAGTGATTCAACCAACTTATGGGCTTCCAATGTGAAAAGGAGAAGTAAAGTGCAACCATTGTGTAGCAAATGTGTATGGAAACAAGATTTAAAAAATTAACATGCATGGATAGATGAGTGTACAACAAACTACATGTGTATCTAAAAAGTAATTGAAAAGATGACACATTCCATGTAAATTACAGTTACATTCTGTCACCTCGCACTGAGCTCAGGTACATGATAGGACGCTCAACATTATACATCTGCTCAGACTGGGAGACAGTAAAAAGAAATAATAATAACATTTAGTAACCTTTATGATGTAAGGCTACCTTGAAAATTCAAAAATGATTATTCAAATTAGAACAATTTGTTGATCGGTTCTTTTCAAGTCTCAGAACCTGAGATATAAGAGTTTGCATGAAAGCCCACCTAGGTCTTTAAACATTTGACAAACCAGTATAAAATTCTAGTTCACATTAAAAAGTCCTACAAATTATGTAAGACTTATGTATGTGAAACACGATTTCAATTTCACAACCAAGTGTCAGTTCAATGCCATTTGAGTCCCTCTGCTTTTGTATTAAAATGCATTATTTTTTTCATTATCCACAACTCAATAGCTGAGCTATTCAGCTTGGTTGTTACTGATGTGAATAAAAATTATTCTGAAAATAGCCAGATACCAAGTCCTTTTGTTGGATTACATAGATGGATAAATTACAATACAATCTTCTTATAACAAAAGCTAAACAGGTCTCTTCCATATGAGTTTCCTGATTGCAGCCTGAATAAAAAAGGAAATGAGGAGAAATATTTTCTGTTTTCTCTTATGAATTTTGCAATTTTCCTAGTATACATCTATAATGTATAAAATATTTTATTTGACATTCTTTCCTTTACTCCTTGCACTTTTTAAAAACCTGTAGTGAATTATAACTTACTCTGTAGCTGTAATTAAGCATGGCTGCCACATCCAGGTAAAGGTGGGAGGAGGGTTTCCGTAGGCTGTACACTGGAAACGATGAATATCTCCAAGCAGTACCGACTCCCTCCTGTCACAGTCTGTCTCTTTTTCATAGATAGAAGGTTTAACTAGAATTCAAAGAGAAATAATACTTAAATATACATAATTATAAAATAAACTCCCAAAAACCTATGCACATTAGAGTAAATATGGTAATTTCACAGGGTCTCATATATAAATAAGTCTAAAAAGAATGTATCATTGCCTAGAGTGACATATTTCTCCTGTAAATTCATTATACAGGTAGAGGTTTCAGAAAGGAAAACTTTTGAGTTCCACAAGGGTTATAGAAAATAAACAGATGAAAGTTATATTTAAGTAAATTATCATTTCAGATTCTTTTCCAAACATAACCTTACCTGCTTATCCTTAAAGCAACCTAGTCACTGTATAAAACATTTTAAAATAAGCCATACCTGTAAAGGAAGACAGGATATATTCACCTTTTCTTCTGCCTGAGCTGCCAAACCCCTCTTCCATGTGAGGGAATCTTCAGTTGAAGTCAACAGGGAAATGGACACTTCAGGGAGTGTCAATCTCCTGGATTCCCCCCAGCTCTAACTGATTCCTTCCTTCAACCTCCACCCATTACAGGATACAGTAGTTACATACCTCCCAACTTTTTGAGATGGGAATGATGAACACCTATTAGCAAAAGTGTGTAAGCACACACCCCCTGCCCCCCCCCTTAAAGGAGAATTTTACAAAAAAATGATTAGTTAACCCATAAGTGCTTTTTTTACCACTACTATTCCTTTATACTGGCTATGACTACGGCTACACGCCGAAACGCGTAAACCCTGTATTATTCTGTACCACACCTGGATTAATAAATGTATTCATTGCCGGCTTTCTTTTATCCACATATTCCTTTATACTGGCTTTTGACAATTACAAATGCAGCAATTTAGAAATTGGATGAAAAGTTTAGCAATGGGAAACACTGTTTGAAATATAAATACTGCATTTTATGTACAACTTTATAGATGAGATCAAAATGAGGGGCAAATGAGGAGGAAAGAGGGACAGAGGGACTCTGTTCCAAATCAGGGACAGTCCCTCAAAATCAGGGACAATTGGGAGCTACAGTTGTATGCAAAATATAGGAACCCCTGACAATTTCCATGATTGTCATTTATAAATATTTGGGTGTTTGGATCAGCAATTTCATTTTGATCTATCAGATAACTGAAGGACACAGTAATATTTCAGTAGTGAAATGAGATTTATTGGATTCACAGAAAATGCGCAATATGCATCAAAACAAAATTAGACAGGTGCATAAATTTGGGCACCCCAACAGAAAAACCACATCAATATTTAGTAGAGCATCCTTTAGCAGAAATAACAGCCTCTAGACACTTCCTATAGCCTGAAATGAGTGTCTGGAGTCTGGCTGAATGTATTTTGGACCATTCCTGCTTACAAAATATCTCCAGTTCAGTTAGGTTTGATGGTTGTCGAGCATGGACAGCCCACTTCAAATCACTCCACAGATGTTCAATGATATTCAGTTCTGGGGACTGGGATGGCCATTCCAGAACATTGTACTTGCTCCTCTGCATAAGTGCCAGAGTACATTTTGAGCAGTGTTTTGGGTCGTTTGTTGAAATATCCAACCCTTTCCAACTTTTGCATACAACTGTATGTACTTACATAGAGGGCAGCAGGAGCAGCCAACCCTGACTACTGACACTACTACAAGTGTCAGTTTACCTGCAGACATCAGCAGAACAGTTCTCAGAATTGGTGTGGGTATGGTTTGTTTTAACCTTGCAACATCCTAACACATATTGTGCCACACTCATCCTGGTTTGCATTAGTACTGACGACCAAGACAGTCAAATACATATTCCAGTTTACTGTAATATATTTTTTGCTAAAACAAGAGCATCCAAGATTTAATCTAAGCTACAGGCAAATACCTAAATACACTGTTAAAATAACCCACCAAAAGATTTGTCCAATCAGTTCTGGGAATAAATACAGGCCTGGCAGACAAGGCCAATTACTTAAAGTTTCTCTACTGCAGTTAGAGCAATACAACTAGAACATGTCCATACCCCCAGCCAGTGATTTGACAAAGGAGTAGAAGCGACAGACAGACAAGGTAATTCTGCTGCACTCTTCTCCTGTTAGTGGGTTCCTTACCAACACACAATCATGCAATACAGCCTGACTAGCACAGAATACTGGTCCTTCCAACAACCTATTTCTCATGGTCTTTAGTCAGCAAGAACCTAGTGGATCACATTCTGTACTGGGCCATTGCCGAACCTCTATTTTTGCTGGCCTGTTACAGAACACCACTGCACTTGTGATGCCCTTCCCCAAGCACTCCTACTTACTGCCCTTCCTGTTATCAGCTTACTAAGTAGACTTTCTGATTGCAAGCTCGCACAATTGAAATAATTAAACTAGATTAATTTTGAAGGAATACATAAGTGGTTTAAAAGATACTTTTATATCCTTGCCTAGTTTTGTTCTTTAAGGAATACATGTGTAATAAATTGCACTGTTAAAAGAAATATGATTGTTTTTCCACCCACATATAATTATTAAGGGCCATATCATAAGAACACCTTTATGTGCTGTTTAATCATAGTCCTTTTCCTTTTTGAAGCAGACTTCCAGGATATGTGGATATCTCTTCAACCAAGGTAATGGTCTTAGGCTGGCCTTGTTAATTGTTTGTAGACATACACCCAATACAATGGGGGAAATCCTGTAATAATATATCATAATCAAGGCTAACTCCATAAATGGTGATGTTAGAAGGAAGCAGGAGCTTTGGGATTAATGTTTTGGCAACACGTTCAGGAATAAGCAGCGGTTGCAGCAGGACATCAAGCCAGTTGATGATTATCGTGAGGAAAAGGCTTCCGATTAACAAGCTACTTGAAGCAATTAAGAAAACAACATAATTCAATGAAGAACTTTGTGCAGGAAGTGTAACTTTTCACTCATTGTCTTGACTGCGGAGACTCCAAAAAATGCATCAGAGAGTTTATGATACTGTAGATAGTAAATGTAAAGTTTTCAGAGGCACAACTAGAACCTTCAGGGCCCCGGTGCAAGAAATTATGAAGGGCCCCCCTGGCCAGGGCCCTTCCCTCTTCCCGCTGATCCTGGGGACCTTTACTCCCATTGCGGGTCCCTTTATTATGGTCTTGCAGTGGGACCCTTTCACAAGTTCTGCAGTGGGCCCCCTTTCTGCCATCTTCGGGCCTCCCCATGGTGGTGAAATGCCAGGGCCCGGTCCCAATTGCAACCTTTGCAATCCTGATAGTTCCCTCATTGGTGTCAGTAGTTTTTAATTTTATTATTTAACATTTCTTTTTATTTCTTTTAAAATATTGTTTTTATAATTTTTTACAATTTATTTTTGGAGCTCTGTTGGGGGGCTTTGATGAAATATCAGGGGTCTAAACAAACCTCAGCCCTCAATCTCCATCTGTGTAGCCTCAGCTGCACAGAATGAATGGACAGGAATAGTTGAGTACCGAGCCTCCCATTCATTCAGAAATGGAAGTATAGTAAAAACAGTTTACTATGCTTCAGTTATGAATGAACCAATTGGGAGGAGAGAGGAGGGGGGAAGACAGCAGCTCTGCGGAGGGACACAGGGACCCTGAGAACAGCAGAAGACAAGTAAACTGGATAGGCGGGGCGGCAGGGGCAGCATATGGAAGAACCAATCTCCTCCATTAGGAGGTAAATGGAGAAGAATGGTTCCCCTAAATGTCACCCCCGCCATTCCTCCTGTCCAGGTGTACAAGGGAGGCACACGGGCCCCCTGGAGCATGGGACCCGGTTGCAATTGCAACCCCTGCAACCCCTATTGTTACGCCCCTGAATGTTTTCTTTCAGACTTTTCCTTTAACTGATCAAAGGGGTTGAAACTTGAAGTTGTTGTTCAGGGTCTGCATATGTTTATTCAGAAAATTTGGAAAAGACAGTTACAGCTTTGTTAAAAAATAACTGCAATTCTAAAAGAAATTCTGCCAAGTCCTGATTTCAATTTGCACTTATACTGGTCACCTATTTTATATTCTAGTTATATATACTGTAATTATTGGATTGTTGTCTGCTGACCCAGAAACCATCACTAGGATGAGCAGATGAAATTAACAGCAATTAACATACTGCAATGCAGTAATGACTGTAAGTACATTTCACTGGGTAAACAGAAAAAATGTATTGCATGTATCTGATTGGCCTGCAGCGGAAACTTGTCAAAAATATTATGACGTATTAAATGAACATTTATAAAAATTTGAATTTCTGCTTATGAAAAGATATCATAGTGCAATCTTACCTTAGGGATTACTTGTTTTTCAGTTATTTGACTGTATTCCCCCCTTTTACAGCTGAATTGTCCAGATGTGTGGCAGGCTGTAAAACCATCCTATCTTTTGCCCCAGCTCAGTGTGAATCATGAACAATTAAAAAAACGAATATGCAACATGCGGTCTATCTTTAGATTATTATACATGCCTATTCTTAGATGGCTACTGTAACACTCAATTAGAATATTTTATGCTCTAGAATTATAAAAAAAAATATTAGCAAGCAAAAGGGCTCATACAAAAGTTTCAGAGAGGATGCAATAGCCAGATATTTATGCTATATGAATCAAGTGCCATGTGGTGCACATTCAATATATATATGTGTGTGTTTAAAAACCTAAGCAAAAGTAACCACAGCCACTATAGCTCTATGGTCTCCCTGTCAAAAATGTAGTGTAATAAAGAATGATCTTTTTTCTGACTAAAGCCCGTCTGACCTGTAACTACAACATACAAGTTGAACTACAGACAAATGTTATTTTTAGTTTTCTGAGACTTGTACAGTAATGGTATGCTTAATTTCATCAGAAAAAGAAATGTATCGGAACAGTTATAATAGACTATGTAGTCCAAATAGCAGAAATATTTCTGGCCTAGACACCAGAGACCTGGGGCTGTACAATTCACAGGCAGTTTCTCATGCAAATGACCAAGAATGAAAAGTGTGCCCCTTCCCAGACCCTGGACTGACCCTGCTCTGTAATAAGAACCAAATCTGGGATTGCAGGCTAGGTGGAATGAAACACTTGGTTTTGACCCCAGCATATTTGGAGCTTGTTCCAAATATTTTGAATCTAAAAATGGCAGGAAAGTGAGAAATCTGGCCCAGATTGCCGTTCCATTCTACAGACAGAAGATGGTATTGCAGTGGAATGCATTAATAAACATGTCTTGTTTGTATTACATCAGCTTTCATTCCACTCTCATGCCTGTATTGCCCTTTAACCCTTCAAAGGCTGTAGTAACTTGCAATTTATTATGTATGTGCATAGTTTTACATTAATGAGAAAACAATACCAAAAAAGACCATGAAGTGCAACTACTGTACAATTATGGTTGGAAAACAAAACGTTGCAAGATCCAAACAAATTCTTGAGGCCATGTGTTTTTGAATTGATCTGATAAATTGTCCAGCTTATGACACTTGCTTGTTGCAGCAATTAATGTGAAAGATCTGGAAAAACATTTTCTCTTACTCGCTCTCTAAACATACATACATACATATATATATATATATATATTTCCTGCTGTGGCAATATGAAACTGTCAGAGCTGCAGGGGACCCTCTAGAATGGCACACTCCTTGTATTGTCAGTCTCATAAGATTTCTGAGAACAAAAGCAGACTTTAGCAGCAGGGCTGGTGCAAGGATTTCTGACACCCTAGCCGAAACCACATTTTGCTGCCCCCCCTTTGGCTCTGCCCCCTGACTCCACCCCCTTTGCCCTGTCCATGCATATGATGGAGATGGCGGAGGTGGAGATTATTGCAGCGCCTCTGTACCTATTTCTTTAGCCGTGGTCCACAGGCCCGCACCTGTGCCTCTGGACCCGGCTTAAAGACAAATAAGGGCGGCACTGGCTCGCTTCCTCATGCCAGCTGTGATCCGCAGGTATATGGACAGGCTGGGGTAGTATATGGACAGGCTGGGGTAGTATATGGACAAGCTGGAGTGGTATATGGACAGGCTGGGGTAGTATATGGACAGGCTGGGGTAGTATATGGACAGGCTGGGGTAGTATAGGGGCAGGCTGGGGTAGTATAGGGACAGGCTGGGGTAGTATATGGACAGGCTATGGTAGTAATGGTAGTATATATCCGAAAATAAAATAGTGCAGCGCTTGTAAACACTAAGACAGTCCTCTTGGTGCAATAACACCCCGTGTGCTTCAGTGAATCAGGCAGACATAGGTGATAGGGTGTCATAAATCCTCCACCAGCCACACTAAATGCTCACCTTCCCTATTAGGCTCTCATTACAGGAGCCAAATAGCGCATGAAAAGACAATCCAACTCATAGGTGTAGATGATCCAGAATAAGCGGGGGGCACAGAATCCTCCTCGATTGAACCCTTCCAATTTACATCCACAACTAAAAATGGGCACCAATATCGCAAGTTCCCCTTTAAGGATATCTCCAGTATAGGGATCCGTAGCTCAGCTCCCCGAAACATGAAAATAATAAGAATGCCAAATCTAGTGCTCACTGTATAAAGGGCAGTCTTTATTCATGTAACATGAAATAGGGGTACTCACATTAAACAGCATTTGTACCAAGTGCAAAGTATATGCGACAAGAAACACATCAGATGGTATGGACGCTCGGAGAGACATTCATACTTGGAGACAGCGGCGGCTGCGGATGACGTCACTTCCCTGTTCCAAACGCGTGTCGTTCCGACCGAAACTTCATCAGCAGATCCGCTGATGAAGTTCCGGTCGGAACGACACGCGTTTGGAACAAGGAAGTGACGTCATCCGCAGCCACCGCTGTCTCCAAGTATGGATGTTTCTCCGAGCGTCCATACCATCTGATGTGTTTCTTGTCGCTTATACTTTGCACTTGGTACAAGTGCTGTTTAATGTGAGTACCCCTATTTTATGTTACATGAATAAAGACTGCCCTTTATACAGTGAGCACTAGATTTGGCATTCTTATTATTTTCATGTTTCGGGGAGCTGAGCTATGGATCCCTATACTGGAGATATCCTTAAAGGGGAACTTGCGATATTGGTGCCCATTTTTAGTTGTGGATGAAAATTGGAAGGGTTCGGAAGAGGAGGATTCTGTGCCCCCCGCCTATTCTGGATCATCTACACCTATGAGTTGGATTGTCTTTTCATGCGCTATTTGGCTCCTGTAATGAGAGCCTAATAGGGAAGGTGAGCATTTAGTGTGGCTGGTGGAGGATTTATGACACCCTATCACCTATGTCTGCCTGATTCACTGAAGCACACGGGGTGTTATTGCACCAAGAGGACTGTCTTAGTGTTTACAAGCGCTGCACTATTTTATTTTCGGACATTGACTGAGGGGTTTTGATAAATTTCCTTTAGTGTTCAGCTGCTGTGTTCATTTTATTTTTATTTTTTACTGCTGCGCTGTTTGAATTTATTATCAATGGTAGTATATAGACAGGCTTGGGTAGTATATGGACAGGCTGGGGTAGTATATGGATGGGCTAGGGTAGTATATGGACAGGCTACAGTAGTATATGGACAGGCTATGGTAGTATATAGACAGGCTGGGTAGTATATGGACAGGCTGGGGTAGTATATGAACAGGCTACAGTAGTATATGGACAGGCTGGGGTAGTATATGGACAGGCTGGGGTAGTATATGGACAGGCTATGGTAGTAATGGTAGTATATAGACAGGCTGGGGTAGTATATGGACAGGCTGGGGTAGTATATATGGACAGGCTAACTGTGTAACTGCCTGTCTGTACAAGCAGACAGATACACTGCAGCCCCCGCACCTCTGTTCCCCACTGTATCCCTCAACCCCCCACACCCAACAATTCCTCTCTGTACCCCCCCCCCCCCCAGCGCATCTGTTC
>BLSH010066420.1:208283-220051 GCA_018402905.1 Glandirana rugosa | reverse complement strand
TTGGGTAGTATATGGACAGGCTGGGGTAGTATATGGATGGGCTAGGGTAGTATATGGACAGGCTACAGTAGTATATGGACAGGCTATGGTAGTATATAGACAGGCTGGGTAGTATATGGACAGGCTGGGGTAGTATATGAACAGGCTACAGTAGTATATGGACAGGCTGGGGTAGTATATGGACAGGCTGGGGTAGTATATGGACAGGCTATGGTAGTAATGGTAGTATATAGACAGGCTGGGGTAGTATATGGACAGGCTGGGGTAGTATATATGGACAGGCTAACTGTGTAACTGCCTGTCTGTACAAGCAGACAGATACACTGCAGCCCCCGCACCTCTGTTCCCCACTGTATCCCTCAACCCCCCACACCCAACAATTCCTCTCTGTCCCCCCCCCCCCCCAGCGCATCTGTTCCCCTGTGTACACAATGCAATGCAGACAGCAGATTCAACGTTTTTTTAAATTCAGCAGACTGAGTGCAGCACTAAGAGTGCTGCCTGTTTTCCACTACCTGAGCTAGCAGCAGTGGTGGCCTCACCTCGAGGAGAGTGGTGCTGCAGTGCTGTCCGTCCTCCCGCAAAAGATCCAACGGTCCAGGAGGAGGGAGGGAGGGGAAATCGTGGAAAGCCCAGAACTACATGCAGGGCTTCCATCTCTCCCACCCCAGCTGGTTCCATCATTAATGCAGCACTTCTGGGCCGGCCAGCTGCTGTTTGTCCCAGCTCTCTCCCCTCCTCTTCTCACTGCTGCTGCTAGGGTGGTGCTAGCACTGCAGGCTGGGGATAGAGTGGTCCCAGAGAAAGCAAGCTGACAGAACGGGGGTGGAGAGGGCAAATTGTTTCTGCACAGAGCGCGGGGGCAGCAGGGATCTCTTTACTGTTCACAGCAAGTGCATTTTACCACCCTGGTGGGCTGCCAGCCACGGCTCTCCAGTGACACAAGTGAACGATGCAGAGCAGTGACAGATCAACAACGGCCAGGCGCCCTGGGCAGCAGTGAGCCCTAGGCAGCCGCCTACACAGCCTAATGGTAGAGCTGGCCCTGTTCAGCAGTTTGGGCAGCAGGGAAGGTAAGTATTTATTAATGATTTTGACAGGTAAGCCTTCTACTATCATGACAGGATAGACAGTTACAGTTCTTGGTTTTGAAATTTTACCAATACCAACCTCTTGGCACTGAGATAGTATTTGTGCATTACTGATCTGATACAAGATGGTGACTTAAACATTCATCCTTTAAGTTTTTGCATTTTACAAATAAAGACACTTTTTGTGAATGCAAGGTGGGCTTCTAAAAGCTTTTATGCTAGTGTAAACATACATCAGATTACCCAAAATGTGTTTTCCTAGGGGAAAATACCTTCCAATTAAAGGTTCACTAGTTCAAAACCAGCCTTGAGCCTTGGTTAATCTTTGTGATAATAAGCATTTTATCTCATGTTAGATAAACCTCAGTTTAACCAGAAGGGATGTGGAACAATACATTCCCATAGCAGCTTCAAGCAACAAGCAATAATATTAGCTGCAATTAAAAGAACTTACAGATAGGCAGTGTTGATGGACTGTTAGAGCTCAATAAAATGTCAAAAGTTCCTTAAAGAGTAACTCCACTTTTGTTGTGAAAAAAACATTCCCCTCTGGTTGATCCATGTAACATTGCAGGGATTTTAATAAACCTTGCAAAATCCTACCTCTTTTTATTCTGAAGAAATAGCGGTTTCTTTGTCTGTCTCCATGTCCTGAATGAATCTGTATGGGAGTGTTTTTGTAATTATTAATCAGCTGCTGTACCTGCAGGACTCTAATGAGGAAACTTACAGGGTCTGTGTCCCTTGAGACATGACTTCCCTTCGGGAGTATCTCGCCAAAAATGACATTTTTGTTGCAGGGGGTGCTCAAAATCAAATGTGCATCTTTGTGCAGACTTCTGGGAAAATCAGTGAGCCAATTGCACAAGCAGGAAATTATGTTTTTTTTTTTCTTGGGGGGGGGGGGCGGTTCTGTACACCATCTATGTACAGAACGCCTCCAGGTAGCCATATTGCATTGCATTTTACAGAAAATTACAGTGCTGCGGATTGAAAAGGAAAGGTAATTTTTAATAACATTAAATTACAATGTGACTTGTGTCGCAATTGTATACACTGTATTATTTTTTTGTTTGCTATTCTTTTTTCCCACGAAAGTGGAGTTATCCTTTAAAGAAAATGTGATATTCACATATTCTCTATTTGCTATGGTCAGGGCTCAAATATAAAAATGTTGAAATATTTTCTCTTTTATTTTCAGGTGCTCTAATCTCTTATTCAAATATTCAGCTATTTCATTTTAAAGCTCTTCTGAATGAAGCACTTTGTTTACCGAACTCTGCAGAAATCAGCAACAATTCATCCCTTAGCACAGGGCTCAGTAGTGGCCAAAGGGGCAAAGCTAGGTTTTTTTGGTCTCTCTGTTAAGCTAACACATAGTTCATTGTCATGTATCATACACGTATTTGTGCAATTTTAAAGTGGAACTGAGCTTGAAATGTGATGATTTAATTCATTAGGTAAATAATGATTTCATTGTTATATGTGCCTTATCAGTACCTTGGAAATATATTTTGAAATTCCCTATGAAAAATAGTAGTGCACTTCCTGGTATGTGAGTGTGCCTAGGCACTCGTGTCTTCAGCCTCATTGCTGTATATCTGATGTGTGAATCTAAGGCACTGCTGCACCTATATGCCCAGGAGATTTGGGGTGAGAATTAGCGAATTCATTGCTGTGCTGCTCATTGTTTATCTCGAGGGATTCTCTGACATGAGGAAGCAAAACCTCAAACAAGATAGCAACTTCCATGGAAACACCATCCAGAAAAAGGCATGGTAAGTCAGTGATGGGAAAGAGATCAGGTTGACTACAGGCAATAATGGTAAATTTTCCTTTGCCCTTTCAGTGTTCAGTTTCCGAACAAAATTAATCGGATCCAAAACCATTATAGTTTTAACCTACAACCGACAACTAACTTGTTCCCCATGTAATTAATCGTCTAGGCAATACATATTTTTGGTAATATGTGATAAAGAAAAATTACAATGCCACAGTCAATCCTGGGACCATAACCTAATGGATACGTTCATTTCTTTTTGGTGGAATAAAAAAGGGGCAATCTCTGTAAAATTAGACCTTTTGCAAAGCATGATGGTGAGTACTTAAATGGAGTAATTCTGTATGAAGCATAGTAAAATATGCTAATTCTGACTTGCTTTACTTTTGTAGAATTGTTTTGTTACATAGACATAATGTATACCATGCCTTTTGATTTTTTTTATCCAGAGATATAGTCAGATTATGGGAATGCAGACATCATTTAACAGTTGTAGGTTTGTAATAAGATAACAATAATGTTTTTTTTTCTTCTTCTGCAAGTCTTCTGTACATCAAAAGAGGCACCTGAAAGAGGTCAGAGTTCAAAGAGTTGCCTAGAGGCAAGCAAAACTCTTTGGAGCTAGGGTGAAAATTGCAGCCATTTATTTGGTAATTAGAGCTTTGGAAGGTGTTTGCACTCAGAACATTTGTCTGAATTTGTTTTCAATATGTGTTAAAAGCTGGAGCTCTTACAAACCAGCTGGGGCAAGTGTATCGCTTGGAATTCCACACATTTTCTGGAATACTTTCTTTTTTTCTGTGATGCCTATGTAGTACCTCGCCTGTGTGGCATCATTCGCACTATAGTACCAAGGCACGCAAAGGGGCTGACATAGATGTACAATTACTACTGCAGCCCCAATCCGTTTTGCTCTTCCTAGAAGGGCCTTTTACTTTGCATAAGTGGTTTCTTGTTTAAGAAATTATAGTATACTACTTTGTAAATACTCTGGTATACAATGATTAACAAAGAAAGAAGTTACTGCTTTCTTCAGGTTCCTACTAGCAAGACACTACACCTCCCATGTAGAGATCATTTTAGTTTCCCGGAGTAAAACAATGTTTGCTATCTCAACGCCATTAGAGAATGAGAGGAGAGGGCCACTATAGAAAGCAACCTGTGCCCACTCTTCTTGTATTTTCTTTTTTTTTTTTAGCTTAAAAGATTTTTTATTGAATTTTCATACAAATAACATAAATAACAAATACATAAAGTATAAAGTAATCAAATGTAGCAATACAAAAATCGCATAACTTTACTCAATCACTATATTAGGTCCTACACATAAGAATGGACAAATGTTACAAACTTAAAGTGGATGTAGACCCTCACATATACCTAATGAAGTGAACAGCTTCAGATGATACACAGAGATGGAAAGCGCTCTACATAAGTATTACATGTACAGTATCTCACAAAAGTGAGTACACCCCTTACATTTTTGTAAATATTTTATTCTATCTTTTCATGTGACAACACTGAAGAAATGTAACTTTGCTACAATGAAAAGTAGTGAGTGTACAGCTTGTATAACAGTGTGAATTTGCTGCCCCCTCACAGTAACTCAACACACAGCCATTAATGTCTAAACTGCTGGCAACAAAAGTGAGTACACCCCTAAGTTAAAATGTCCAAATTGGGCCCAAAGTGTCAATATTTTGTGTGGTCGCCACTATTTTCCAGCACTACCTTAACCCTCTTGGGCATGGAGTTCACCAGAGCTTCACAGGTTGCCACTGGCGTCCTCCATGAAGACATCACGGAGCTGGTGGATGTTAGAGACTTTGCACTCCTCTACCTTCTGTTTGAGGATGCCCCACAGATGCATGGAGACATGCTTGGCCAGTCAATCACCTTTACCCTCAGCTTATTTGGCAAGGCAGTGGTCATCTTGGAAGTGTGTTTGGGGTCATTATCATGTTGGAATACTACCCTGCGGCCCAATATCCGAAGGGAGGGGATCATGCGCTGCTTCAGTATGTCACAGTACATGTTGGCATTCATGGTTCTCTCAATGAGCTGTAGCTCCCCATGACAGCAGCACTCATGCAGCCCCAGACCATGACACTCCCACCGCAATGTTTGACTGTAGGCAAGACACACTTGTATTTGTACTCCTCACCTGGTTGCCACCACACACGCTTGACACCATCTGAACCAAATAAGTTTATCTTGGTCTCATCAGCCCACAGGACATGGTTCCACTAATCCATGTGCTTAGTCTGCTTGTCTTCAGCAAACTGTTTGTGGGCTTTCCTGTGCATCATCTTTAGAAGAGGCTTCCCTCTGGGAAGACAGCCATCCAGACCAATTTGATGCAGTGTGTGGCGTATGGTCTGAGCACTGACAGGCTGACCCCCCCCCTTCAGCCTCTGCAGTAATGCTGGCAGTACTCATACGTCTATTTCCCAAAGACAGCCTCTGGATATGATGCTGAGCATGTGCACTCAACTTCTTTGGTCGACCATGGTGAGGCCTGTACTGACTGGAACCTGCTGCAGCTCAGTTTCAGGGTCTTGGCAATTTTCTTATAGCCTAGGCCATCTTTATGTAGAGCAACAATTATTTTTTTCAGATCCTCATAGAGTTTTTTGCCATGAGGTGCCATTTTGAATTTCCAGTGACCAGTATGAGAGAGTGAGAGTGATAACACCAAATTTAACACACCTGCTCCCCATTCACACCTGAGACATTGTAACACTAATGAGTCACATGACACGGGGAGGAAAAATGGCTAATTGGGCCCAATTTGGACATTTTCACTTAGGGGTGTACTCACTTTTGCTGCCAGTGGTTTAGACATAAATGTCTGTATGTTGAATTATTTTGAGGGGACAGCAAATTTACACTGTTATACAAGCTGTACACTACTACTTTACATTGTAGCAAAGTGTATTTTCAGTGTTGTCGCGTGAAAAGATATAATAAAATCTTTACAAAAATGTGAGGGATGACCTCACTTTTGTGAGATACTGTATATCTGCTGTCTTCGACTGTATATATCCTTTAGAAAGTGATCTTAGTGTTAGCAGATTTTCTCTACCTGATTAAGACTGCAGTGAAGCCTGGGCACACAGCCAAGACAGCCAAGACACACATCCCCTTTCGTCATAGGTAGAGACTTTTAGCTCCGTTCATTGCATAGTTGAGCACTGTGCTAATCTATTTATAACATCCTCCCCAACACGAAACTGTGGCTGTTTTTATCATATGTGATGGAGAACTTATCAGGCTGATAACATAAGAACGCAGCAGGAGACAGCTATGGGACACAGGGCTTTGGAGAGAGATAACAAAACATTGCAGATCTATGTGCCCAGCTCAAATTTCATGAAACGAGTTTATATCCACTTTAACAAACAAAACATGAGTCCCTGTTCACCCCAATGGGTACTTTCTGTAAACAGGCACAAGGGAATGCTTTAACAATAATCAGTATAACTGGAGGAATTAGAAGAGGACTTGAAACCTCAATGGCACTTACTGGAAGAATATTGGTTTGTGATTCACAAATTGTGAATCAGTTCTTTGAGAGAGTTAGAAGCTCTAGGATGACCAGTCCAAATTTGCCAAAGTTTTCTAAACTTGGTTGTGTTGTAATTTTAATATGCTAACATAAGCTCATATTGGGCTTGCTTATTAAGCCGTATAATAACTTCTGATAAATTTGGTGCATCATTAGATTTCCATAATTTTTTTATGGTCAATTTTGCCGCTATTAATATGTTTGTTACTGCTGTTCTATGACCTGGAGCAGGGCTGCTGATAGAAATTGCGGGGCCCCGTACAGACTATTGACAGGCCCTCCCCCAAGAAAGTATTAAAGCTATATTTCACTAAAAATACAATAAAACTATTAGCAGACACAAATACAACATAACTCACAGAATTCCTGCTAAATCTAAAAGAAAAAACTAAGTTAATAAATAAAAATGAAGATGAGATGAAAAAAAATATACAGGCTCCAGGATCCGAGGGACAGAGGGAGAGAAAAAAAGTTAAGCTCCATGCACACTGGGCTTCAAAAAAACTCCAGTTCACTTGGCAAAGAAAAAAAACGCTCATATAGAACTTTTTTTGTACGAAGTTCAGACGAGTTTAGGAGAATCAGAAGGGTTTTTTTTCTGTCTCTTAAACGTTGAGCTTAAAATATGCCTGTAATCGTCATAATGTGTATGGACACATAGGACAACATTGAGCTGCTTCTACAGGCAAAACACTAAGCTCCCGTAGAAGCAGCGATTTTTTTTTAAGCCGGTGTGCATGGAGCCTAAGTTAGAGATAACAAACTCCAGTGCTGAGAGGAGGGGGGCCCACACAGGGAGGTGGATTAGTATGGGACGACTGTCTCTTTCTTATCAGATAAAAGCTTGTAGCAAGGGAGAGGGAAGGAGAGCAACTTTCATCTGCTGACACAATTGTCATCTGTCACTAATCCCCCCTGTGTGCTGCGGGCCCCCCACACTAGGGCTGGCTGTACCCCCCTATCAGTGGCCCTGACCTGGAGGATATAGATCCGAATCATTATCTAGTAGGGCCATTGCGGGAGTAAGGGGTAGTAGATTTCCAGTGAGATTAGCAAAAAATAACGAGATTTATTTACAAAAACGACATTGATTTTTATAGTTCCATAAAATATAATAAAGGGAAACTGTTTGTTCATTGCACCGCCAGCAAGTTGGAGAAGCTGAGGGATAAATTCTGCAAAGTTTATATGGTGTAAGTTTATTCTTTTATTTTGTGCACAGGCATTGTAAAAATACATTTGCATTGGACCCCAGTATGTCTATGTTTGTATCTGATGTGCTGTGTCTAAAGTATATTTGAAGGAAACCCCCTTTTGCTCCCTCTTTTTTGTCCTGGGGACTGTTTTCACTGAGACAAAAATTCACTGAAAAAAAATCTTAGTGTTAAAAAATCAATTTGGGGCAAAAGTAAAGTAACAACTGTCTCAGATGGGAACCTCCCTCACTCGATTGTACCCTCAAGACCTGAAGAGAAGGAAATGTCCCCAGCAGGAAAGAGACAGCAAAAACAAATAAATTGACTGGGTTTTAACCCTTCCTTACTCAAAACTATAGCATATTTAGAAATACCTGATATTTCACTTCTTTTCTTCCAGAGGTGCTAAAAAAAAGGTGAATATGTGTAGCTAGTGGGGAAGAGTGGTAGCTAAATTAACATATTGCTTTGCCTTGATTGGGCAAAGTACATGTTCAGTTTAAGCAGGTCCACTGAATTTAACAATTAAAGAATAGATACAACATTGCATGTATAATGACTTTGAACATTTTCAGCTTATATGCACTATGGAGTATGTCTATTTTGTATGCATGAACAACCATACATACAAATATAGGCTAGATCTATAATACATTTTTGTTCGGTCTGGCAAAGATTACGTTTGAGAATTAAAATTAAAATCAAAACTGAAAAAAACTGTTATTTGAAATATCAACTGCTTCCTGAAAATAATTTTTATCCTGTTAGTGGGAGTCCCTTAATTCTTTATGTTCACACTGATAAAGTCTGTTTTTTAAAAAAAATGATGAGATCTGAAGAGAATGATTTACCATTCTGTTGGCAGTCTATTGGTCATTTAATGTGCATTTGCATGCCAAATTAACCAATTACAGTGAAAGCTCTTCCAGTCTTGTATCGGTTGGAAATTCGTACCATCTATGGGCAATTTAGCCCAGCTTGTCTAGTGTGAACCATTCATAAGACTTCATTCTTGTTCTAGTTAAGCTCTCACAATGAAGGCCAAGTCATCCTATTTAAATCTCAATAAACAACCTGCCATTTCTATGCTTCATATTCGTTTTCTTTTTATTTTCTTCATCATTTTGGTCTTGCCTGAAATACAGCCAGTCTGTCCTCATCTATAAACAACCATTAACTAACCACTTTTTCTAAATCTGAATATAAGTCCACACTTTGAACATATACTCAGAGATAGCAATGAATTTAAATAATGAATATTTTGCACAAGTATATTTTGATTGTTTGCCGCCTGTTGCATGTTTCTTCAGACATTCCTGCACTCTGTCTTGTGTTGTGCAGTGTTGCCCGAGGGACCACTAAAAAGTGAAGAGGTCAATGAATAAATAAATAGAAGTAGGAAATATAAAACAAATGTTCCCACTTCAATAATGAACGTGACAGACCAGGGAACACATGGAACACAGGCAATTAAACCTTATGGACTGATGTGTGCCCGGACTGAATTCACTCATCTCTCGAAGGGACCAGAATTTCACAGCTGACCATTTTACAGTGAACTCCGTGTGGGCATTCTTCCTAAGAACTGATTCTTTGTAGTGAAGAAACTACAAAACAGCTCCTACTTCTATCGCAGCCAAGAAACTC
Source organism: Glandirana rugosa (assembly GCA_018402905.1). Lineage (NCBI taxonomy): Eukaryota > Metazoa > Chordata > Amphibia > Anura > Ranidae > Glandirana > Glandirana rugosa. The sequence continues at coordinate 210,769 of BLSH010066420.1, read as the reverse complement.
TGCTCTTTTATGAAGATGAGATGAAAAAAGCAGAGACTTCCATTAAAATTTGCAGATTGTCTTATCATCGTGAAATTATTTCTGTTCAAATACTTCCCAGAACAGCAAAATATCCCTTTTCATTGGAATGTTTTTAGTTGCAAGCTAAGCCCTGATGTCAAGGCAGAACTAAAGTTGAATAAAAAAAGTTGGTAGCAGTTAGAGTATTATGGCAAAACAGACCCTGTATGTCTCTTCTGGCATAAAACCTCTTTTCTTTCTTCTATCAATTTGTTATCACTTGTACACTGACTGTTGAATATGTGAAGTGTAGTATTCAATCAGTTGTCTCCTATATCATGTGAGTGCTATCCCTTGTTTTTAATAAATATAGGCCAACAGTTTTACACTATGTGGGATTGTCTTTCCTTACACGGATGTGGTTGGTGATGCTGAGCTGTGATCAATGATAGTTCTTTACATGTGATTGGATTGGAGTGCTGCTTGATGATATGCTATCTATTTGACCATCCTCAGAGGAGTGGTGTCCTTTTGCCGATTTGGATATCACAGACCATAGTACGATTGACTCCATACTCACAGTATGGGAGCCCACTCTACAGTGCCTTGAAAAAGTATTCATACCCCTTGAAATTTTCCACATTCTGTCATCTTACAACCATGTATTTTATTGGGATTTTATGTGATAGACCAACAGAAAGTAGCACGTAATTGTGAAGTGAAAGGAAAAGGTTAAATGGTTTTGAAACGTTTTTAGATATAAATATGTGAAAAGTGTGGCGTGCATTTGCATTCAGCCCTCCTGAGTCAATGCTTTGTAGAACGACCTTTCTCTGCATCTCTAGATGTGCAAAGATGGTAGAGATATACCCTAAAAAAAGACTTGCAGCTGTAATTGCAGCAGTGGCGGCTAGTGCTCCCTTTTTTTGGGGGGAGGGGGCGGCAAACAAACCCCCCATGCAAGGTCTGAACTTACCCCATCCAGGTTGTGGGCGGCTTGCCCAGCTTCTCCTCCCGGCCAATCCAGTCTTAAGACTCACTTCCTGTCCTGATTGGCCGGTAGGAGAAGCAGGAAGACAATAGCGAATGTTAAATGTGCTCTGCTCCCCTACCTTTTTGAAGCCAGTTAGAGCCTCAGGCTCTAATCATGTGCTTAAAAAAACCCCATAGGAATCTATGCGTCCGGCGCCTCGCATGGAGATTAGGGGATGGCACATGGAGATTAGGGAGGCAGCACCCCTGCACCCCTTATGGACCAGCCGCCACTGAACTGCAGCGAAAGGTGGTTCTACAAAGTATTGACTAAGGAGGGCCGAATACAAATACACACTTTTCACATATTTATTTGTAAAAAAAAATTGAAAACCATTTATCATTTTCCTTCCACTTCACAATTATGTGCCACTCTGTGTTGGTCTATAGCAGGGATCCTCAAACTACGGCCCTCCAGCTGTTGAGAAACTACACATCCCATGAGGCATTGTAAAACTCTGACATTCACAGACATGACTAGGCATGATCGGAATTGTAGTCCCTGAACAACTGGAGGGCCCCTGGTCTATAACATAAAATTCCAATAAAATACAGTTTTTTGTTATAAGAACACAAAATGTGGAAAATGTCAAGGGGTATGAATACTTTTTCAAGGCACTGTATCTGGTAAGTGCATTTTGCCACCTTTCTACAGTGGTGGTTCACGAGAGAGGTGTGTGTTTTATGGACTGATACATGGTCATTGACATATCGAAGAGGACTTTTGATTTTATCACTGTGGTGTTATTACTGTGGACTATACATTATATATTCTCATTTCATTGTTTGCATTTTCCGATTAATCCCTGTGGTGTCATTACATTTTACATATACTTATTTTATGGTTTGTATTTTACATGTGTTGAACTTACATTCTCTTTAACCACTTACCAACCGGAAGGTTTTGCAGCTTTAGGACCAGAGCACTTTTTGCGATTCGGCGCTGCGTCGCTTTGACTGACAATTGCGTGGTCGTGTGACGTTTTACCCAAACAAAATTTGTGTCCTTTTTTCCCCACAAATAGAGCTTTCTTTTGGTGGTATTTGATCGCCTCTGCGTCATTTCTTATCGCCGCTATAAACAAAAGAAGAGCGATTTAAAACAAACCCATTTTGCAGTGTGCTGGTGCGTTAACAGTCAGTTTCGCTGCGTCGCGGCTTAGCGTTTTTCACGAGACCAGGATTTCGACGTTTTGGAAGGCCAACCATTCACCAATTTCTCTTACATTCAAGTTGTGTACATTTTATGTTTGGTATTTTATTCATATACATTTTACATTACTGTGGTGTCCCTAATTAGCCTTTTACGTTTGTTACTTTACTCTTATATATTACATATCAGGTGTCATTATTGTGGTGTCACTATTTTAGTTTTCAGGAGAAGCTATACAGTTACTGGTACATAGTCAGGTATTTTGTGTGTGGAGAGAGCACTTGGTGGTGACATCTTTCCA
>BLSH010066420.1:193740-208240 GCA_018402905.1 Glandirana rugosa | reverse complement strand
GGCGCGCGTGCGCGCGCCCCCTGGTGGCCAAATGTGAATCGCCGCTTATTTACGGCGATTCGCGCAGGGCTCCCCGACTGCCGCCGTGAAAAGACGGCGCGCGGTCGGGAAGCAGTTAAGCGCTGCACTAAGTATTATATCCCAGTTATGTCAAAAAATGTCTATTAATGTGCTAGCTGCTATATAAATCTTTGAGCGCAATTTCCCTTTTGATTATATAGTATTCAATCCTGACATCTATGCAGGAGTTACAGTACATCAAAATGGCTAAAGACAGAAGACTCCAGATCAAGATAAAGACTGGGTTAAGATGGCAGAGGTGGCAACAGAGCAACAAGGGGGGGACACAGACCTAATATCACTGGAGGAGGGAACACTACAAGGTAAGGCTGCCATAGTGGCCAAGTATGCTGTGCATACAGTACTTGTCCATTATGGTAAAAGCTGTGGGGATCACCCTCAATAGGGTTTAGGTCTGGAGACATGCTTGGCCAGTCCATCACCTTTACCCTCAGCTTCTTTAGCAAGGCAGTGGTCATCTTGGAGGTGAGTTTGAGGTCATTATCAGTTTGGAATATGTGAGTGGTGTTCTAACTTTTGTGAGATACTGTATGTGAACCCGACCTAAAGGGTTGAGTTATTGACCCAGATCAAGAACAAGTATGAATATATATATATATATATATATATATATATATATATATATATATATATTTTTTTTTTTTTTTTCCCTTTACATATTTACATACATACATGCTTGTAGTAGCTTAGTGACTCAAAAAAAACTAAGGTCAGTAGGTCAGCATAACAGACAGACGAGTAGCATTTTCAGAAGAGGTCAGCAATAGCAGCCCCAGTGTTTATCTCAAGAGTTATGTTCAATGGTCAACTACAGTCACTGCAGGGGTAACATATGAGCAGATGGGGCACAATGCACACTGTATTTCGGTGAAACCATAAGGAGGAACCTAGTTGTTCATATGTGGAACTGTCAGTAGACGCTTGATGAAAGGATGAATCTGTAGCAAAAATCATTTGGCTTCCTTTAGATTTAAATGCAGGCATGTAAATATATCTATCTCACCTGTAGAGGACATCACCAGACCTATATCCAGACTCTACAAACAGCTATGAGATATAGGCAGCTGAAATTATATACAGGTCTTGCAGAAAGAACTGCATTCGCCAAGGTTTTTGACAGGTTTACCTAAATAAGTCATTAGGCCTTTATTTCCGTGTATTGATGTCAACTGCATTTAACTTATAATCTTGAGATCATTAACCTGGGCACATTTAGTAAAATAAAAAGTACCTATTGCTTTAATGCTTTCAAACAATATTTCCCCGAGACTTGCTGCAACCTGTTTATTCCACAGTTTAAAAGTTTGACAGAAAACAAGGAAATGGGAGACATATCAAAGATCTAGTAGCTGTGATGCTGTGCAAGGAGGATGTGAAGGCACAGCTGTTGTCTGGTAGCTGTGGCTCCAGCTACAGTAACTGAATTGAAGATGTGAGTTGCACATCCTTCCTTTTAGAAGCACCATTCCAATTCAACTTCCAGCCTATCCACTCTCCGAGAGGAAACAGAGATGTCCCAGAGGAGCTAAATCAAGGATGCAAGGATCAAAATGCAATATACCGTACAGTCAAGGGACCCCTGTAGTTAAAGAACACTGTGCAGCTTAGAAAATTGGAGCTTACTTTAAATGCCATACCTGTAGGATAAGCATTGCTTCTCCACATGATTGCCAAAAAATCTACCACCATCCACCTAGTTCTGCAAATAATATTGGATGCACTATGCTTTGAGGATCTGCATCTTTCAAGACCTGCACACGTGTAGTGTATTCTCCCTCCCCACTTGCAACAGCGCTGAGTTCAGCTCCAGCCCAGATCCTAGGCAGGGTGAGATGGATTTTCTAAGCTGTATGGTGTTTCTTTAACTACTGGGGCCCCATGACTGTATAGTACATTTTTTTTTTAGAAAGGTGAACTAACTCTTAAAAGGGAATGTATAGTGTATTTTAATTGTGCCCATATTTTGAGTTATCATTACCAAGATTTCTCTAAAGTATTTTTAGAAGCTTACATATTTCATATTCTTTTTGAAATATTAAATATAGGGACTTGTAAGTTGCCCTCTAGATGCAGTTATCAGTGACTTAGTACTCTGCACTCCTAAAAATTGCTGAGATAATTTATGAGCCATATAGAGATTGTATATTTATCAATTATTCATTTGCCTCAGATTTTCATTGAGGGTAGGAAGAGTAAAGTAGGAAGCAGACCCTATATATGTAGTGAACATATATAATTGCAAATCCCACATAGTAACGAAGTTTTAAAAACATGACTAGTAAACATATGCCCCTTCCGGAGCATGAAAAGCCGGGGATATTACAAATAATGATAAAGAACTATTTTAATGGGTAAAATGGGCAGAAGAGGGGAGTGCTGGAGAGCAGGGAGTAGGACGGCATGTGCAGTAGAGCAGTGCAGGAAGTATGACAGTGTGGGTATGAGAGGACTGCAGAAGGTATGGTGGTTGGCAGTGTGTGCAGGAGAGGCATGCATAGGCCATGTGCAGGAAAGGAATTATGACAGCAGGCAGACTGTGCAAAAGAAGAGAGTAAGCGGTATGACAGTGGACAGTGTGCACAGGAGACTAAAGTGGATGGTATGGCAACAGGTAGTATGTGCAGAAGAAAAGGTGAGAAGGTATGAATGGAAGTTGGGCGGGGGGGGGGGCAATATGTGCACAAGAGGCATGTGGCGGGTATGAAAGTAGGCAAAAATGTGCAAAAAGGGGTGTGGCCAGGAGGCTATGTGTCAGCAGGGGGAGCCAGGGAGGGATGTCTATGGGGTGAAAAGGGGTATATCTGTCTGTGGGAATATGAGGTGGCTGAGGGGAAATATCTATTAGCCTATTAGCATGAGGTTACCAGAGGGGAGGGGGAGATGTCTATCAGCGAGGCGGATGAGGCAACTGGAGGGATGTCTGCTAGCAAGGAGGGCTGAGTAGGCATAGAAAGGATGCTTGTCAGCAGAGGGGATCCAGCAGCAGGCTGATGTCTCTCAGCTGGGGGGAGATGTCTCAGTGGGAGTGGGGGATGGTTGAAGATGTCTGTTAGTTTGTGTTGGGAGGCAGCTGGGGGGGGTTTCAGCAGGTGGCATGAGTCAGTGGTAGTTGTATAGTGTCCAGGGGGAATGTTTCTAATAGTGGTGGGGGCTTGAGGGTGCTTTGGGATTCCAAGGAGAGCAGGACTGGGGAATAGTAGGGAGGAAAGGAAAGGGAAAGGAAAAGGAAAGGGAGAAATCACTATTACAGTTAAAATGAAAGTGTTCTGTGGAAAAAAACCCTCTAATTTAGATTGATATTAGGATTATTATTATATTAATTTATTAAGAACATTATTATTAGGGTTGCACCAATACTGATACTAGTTTCAGTATCAGTGCAGATACCGAGCATTTGCACGAGTACTTGTACTCGTGCAAATGCTTCCAATGCCTAATCTGATACTTGTCGTGTCTTCATTGTAGCAGGGCGCCGGACAGCCTCACAGATGATTGGTGTGGGCAGTTACAAGCACCGATCCCCCTGTATACCTTTCAGTAAAGCAGCTGACAGCCGAGGGAGGGAGAGGAGGAGAAGCAGCTATACAGGGAGATTGGTGCCTGTAACTGCCCGCACTGTCCCCTGTGTCCTCCTCTGGCTCCCCAGGTCCTGCTCTTGTCCCCCTCTGTGCTCCTCCCCCCTCGTCCTGGATCTGTCAGGATGGAGAGCGGAGGAAAGAGCCGGTAAATATGTCATTTAGGGGCTCCTTCCTTTTCTGAATGAACAGTCAGTGACTCTGTTCATGCATACCTGTCACTGAGCATTGTAAACTGTGTTTACAATGTTTCAGTTTATGAATTTGAAAGGATCCCCTGTCTCCTGGCCATTCATATTCAGTGCAGCTGAGGCTGCTGAGAAAGGGACTGGGGAATTTCTGTCTTCAGTCCCTTTACCTATCTCAAAGGGGACTCTTGATATCTCACCAAAGCCCTCCAACAGGGCTGATAAAAAAATAAATAAAGATTAGTTATAAATAAATATTTAAAAGGTTAAATTGTAAAAATAAAACAACATTGACGTTGTCCACTCCCCCCCCCCCCAAAGAAAAATAAAGCATTGTAAAAAAAAAATAACAAAAAACATATAAATTGTAAAAAATAAAAAAAATTCTAAAAAATAAAATAAAAATAAAAAAAGCTACTGACACAGTCATCAGTGCCCATCAGTGCCACCTACAGTATCAGTGCCTATCAGGGCTACATATTAGTGCCACTGTCACATGACTTTAACGACTTCAATACCGGACGTTTATACCCCCTTCCTGCCCAGACCAATTTTCAGCTTTCAGCGCTCTCACACTTTGAATGACAATTATTTTCTCATGCTACACTGTGCCCAAACAAAATTTTTATCATTTTTTTTCACACAAATAGAGCTTTCTTTTGGTGGTATTTAAGAACCTCTGGGTTTTTTATGTTTTGCGACATAAATGAAAAAAGTGTGAAAATTTTGAAACAAAAGCACCTTATTTTAGTTTCTGTGATAAAATTTTGCAAATAAGTAATTTTTGTTCATAAATTTGGGCCAAAACCTATACTGCTACCTATCTTTGGTAAAAATAACCCAAATAAGTGCATATTATTTGGTCTGTGTGAAAGTTATAGAGTCTACAAACTATGGTGCAAATCATTGAAAATTGATCACACCTGATGCACTGATGGCCTATCTCATTTCTTGAGGCCCTGAAATGTCGGGAAAGTACAAATACCCCCCAAATGACCCCATTTTGAAAAGTAGACATTCCAAGGTATTTAGCAAGAGGCATGGCAAGTTTTTTGAAGTTGTACTTTTTGCCCACAATTCTTGGGAAAATTAAGAAATTATTTTTTTTTTTTTTTTGCACAAAATTGTCAAAACAACAAGTTATTTCTCACACACAGCATATACATACTTCCAATTACACCCCAAAATACATTCTGCTACTGTCCCCGAGTATGGCGATACCATATGTGTGAGACTTTTTCACAGCCTGGCCACATAGAGAGGTCCAACATGCAGGGAGCACTGTCATGCATTCTAGGAGCAGAATTTTCACATCTAATTTCCTAACGACCTATTACACTTTTGAAGGCCCTGGAGCACCAGGGCAATGGAATTACCCACAAAATGACCCAATTTTGGAAAGCAAACACCCCAACGTATAATCTATGAGGCATTATGAGTCTTTTGAATGGTTCATTTTTTTCCACAAGTCTTCGAAAAATGTGGAAAGAAAATGAAAACGCTTTTATTTTTACACAAAGTGGTCAATTTATAAGTTATTTCTAACACATAGCATGCACATAGCAAAAATTACCCCCCAAAATATATTGTGCTACTCATCCCGAGTATGGCAATACCACATGTGTGAGACTTTTACACAGCCTGGTCACATAAAGAAGTCCAACATGCAGAGAGCACCGTCAGGCATTCTAGGAGCAGAAATTTCACATCTAATTTCCTAAGGAGCCATTAAACATTTGAAGGCCCTGGAGCACCAGGACAATGGAATTGCCCACAAAATGACCCCATTTTGGAAAGCAAACACCCCAACGTATAATCTATGAGGCATTATGAGTCTTTCGAATGGTTCATTTTTTTTCACAAGTCTTCAAAAAACGCGGAGAGAAAATGAAAACACTTTCAAAGTGGTCAATTTATAAGATATTTCTAACACATAGCATGTACATAGCAAAAATGAACCCCCAAAATATATTATGCTACTCGTCCCGAGTATGGCGATACCACATGTGTGAGACTTTTTCACACCCTGGCCACATACAGAGGCCAAACATGCAGGGAGCACCCTCAGGCGTTCTAGGAGCATAAATTACACATAAAATTTCATTCATACCTATCACACTTTTGAAGGCCCTGGGGCACCAGGACAGTGGAATTACCCCCAAAATGACCCCATTTTGGAAAGCAAACACCTGAGGTATATTCTATGAGGCATGGGCTGCAGAAAGGTACTAGAGTACTCTAATGGGCTGCAGATAGGTACTCAGGTATTCTGATGGGCTGCAGATAGGTACTTGAGTACTTGGGCTGGTGACAGGTACTCGGGTAATCTGAAAGGCAGGTGACAGGTACTCGGGTACTTTGATGAACAGGTGACAGGTACTCGGGTACTCTGATGGGCAGGTGACAGGTACTTGGGTACTCTGATGGGCAGGTGACAGGTACTCGGGTACTCAGATGGTCTGGTGACAGGTACTCGGGTACTCAGATGGTCTGGTGACAGGTACTCGGGTACTCTGATGAACAGGTGACAGGTACTCGGGTACTCTGATGGGCAGGTGACAGGTACTTGGGTACTCTGATGGGCAGGTGACAGGTACTCGGGTACTCTGATGGACAGGTGACAGATACTCGGGTACTCTGATGGACAGGTGACAGGTACTCGGGTACTCTGATGGACTGGTGACAGGTACTTGGGTACACTGATGGACATGTGACAGGTACTCGGGTACTTTGACGGGCAGTTGATAGGTACTCGGGTACTTTGATGGGCAGTTGACAGGTACTCGGGTACTTTGATGGGCAGTTGACAGGTACTCGGGTACTTTGATGGGCAGGTGACAGGTACTCGGGTACTTTGATGGACAGGTGACAGGTACTCGGGTACTTTGATGGACAGGTGACAGGTACTCAGGTACTTTGATGGACAGGTGATAGGTATTCAGGTACTTTGATGGACAGGTGACAGGTACTTTGATGGACAGGTGACAGGTACTCTGATGGACTGTGACAGATACTTTGATGGGGTGGTGACAGGTCCTCTTTATTGGGGGGGTGATCAGTGTGCTTGGTGTACAGTAGGCGGTAACAAGCTGTTACCGCAATCTCCCTGTCACACACGATCGCTGTGTGACAGGGTGAACTGCGGTAACAGCTCGTTACCACGGTTTGTTTACATCACATGACCAGCTGTGATTGACACAGCTGGTCACGTGGTAAAGAGCCAAATCTATTGGCTCTTTACATGGATCGGAGCTGGGCTTTGTCCGAGGGACAAGCCTCAGCCCCGATCGCCGAGCGGCGTGCACGAGAGGACTGCTAGTGACCGGCTGTGATTGGACACAGCCGGTCACGTGGTAAAGAGCCAATTTTATTGGCTCTTTACCCCAATATGGGGGGGCACGATCCCCCGGCAGACGAGCGATCTGTGATCGCCGCTCTGCGGGCCCCTGGGGGCCCGCAGTAGCGCCGAGAAGCGGCCGACGTCATATGACGGCGGCCTGGATCGGCGAGCAGTTCCTGCCGATGTCATTTCACAATGATTCGGTTGGGAACTGGTTAAAAAAAGTATCAGTAATCGGTATTGGCAAGTACTTGGAAAAAGTATCAGTACTTGTACTCAGTCTTAAAAAAGTGGTATCTGTGCAATCCTAATTATTATAAGATAAGCTTTGATGTGCCCTATATGGAAGTATCCAGGTTGGTTTTCTTTATGTATAGTGCAATTTTATATGTCATTTTTAACTTTTTTTGTACACTTCAAAACATTTCCACCCTCTCCCCCTGAAGATGTGTGCCATTTGCCTGTGACCTATCATGATTTACCCTACTATTAGATTGCTGGTGGGGCTCCATGTACTCCAGTCCAGCACCAAGTGTGAATGTTTTGTCAATAGAAATAGTTACATCATTGCAATCAAAGCTATGGAGAAAAGCATTGTGTGAACTTGGAGGATATTTTGTTGGGGAGGGAAGTGTTGCATGATCCATCCTAGCCTTAATTTAAAACATATCTATTATGGTTTAAATCCCTGATGGGAGGAAAGCACTTGGCGTTCATGCTGCAGCCTGTTTTCTCAGTTCACATCTGCGGCAGTTAAAAGTAGACCTCGAGCAAATGGGAACAGGTATAGTTTGTCCTCATTTTTGGCTCTCCTATACAGAGCAAGCATTATATAAAATCTGCATTCTGTACACTCTGTTCTGCACACCTGTATCTAGCTAGAACTCATCTGTTAAATATCTCACATTTTTGGTTTCAATCATAATTTAGACATTTTATAGGGAAATCATCCAAACTGTTGGCAAACAAGTTTCCTTGTTTCCACTATTATGCACACAGCTCTATAAGCTTACTTATCAAACATATTCTGAGTAGTTTGGATATTAAAGTAGAGCAGACATAATGAACATGACCCCTTTATTAAAAAAAAAAAAGTGCTGCCCCATGATGCCCCATGATGCTTTTATGATAGCTCCTTTTTGCAAATTCTCCACTTCTTTTGACACACGCCTGTGGCTAAACAGTTAGAAAAGATCCTGATTGGGAAGCATATGTATTATGCCTTGGGGGAGGTTACAAACACATGACCTTGATCAAGTCATAAAGGCACATGACCAGGCCTTGAAAGATATAAAAGGTTTTGGAGCTGAGAAGTTATTGGTGATTGGTGAGAGGATGATCACAAAAAGCTAAATGAGTATGTGCCCAGTGGGGCTAAAATACAGAAAAACACCTAAATTGTTTTTATTAAGAACTGGGTAAAAACAATTTAGAGTTCTTTTTTTTTCACTGTTATACATAGTTGTAGTATGATCTGTAAATTATTTTGTTTTTTATATGTAGTTTTTCTTTTTGAACTATTTTCAAAGTTGTCACCATCATTATATAAGTGTATTTTGTCCTTTTGCTCTGTGGTACATTTGATTACATGCCCAGTTTTGAAGTGTAAAACTTTCATAGGCTGTTATTCTAAACTTCCTTTATCTCACTAATGTGAACCAGAGCAAACTCTGGGAAGTATCCACATTGAAATCTTCATTAATCTTCATAAATTATCATCTCTACCATTTTAATAAAAGACTAAAAGGCCACATGTCCTGAACTTAACAAAACACAGGACCCACAATCAGATTGTAGTAATGGACCTTGAATAACAAACTTACTACATACAAATCTACAGTACATGTCTTGTTTGGCTTTGCCAAAAGTCACATTTGTAGGTGCTATATGGTCCTATAGTTGCTTCATCAAGGCAAATCAGCCTTAAAATGATAGAAAAAATATAAAATGATCCTAATGCTGGTGGTAGAGCCTCATAAGAAATATCTAAATACAGGCGGTCCCCGGGTTACAAACAAGATAGGGACTGTAGGTTTGTTCATAAGTTGAATTTTTTTGTAAGTCGGAACATATACATTTTTTAAGTATAGCTTCAGGCAAAACAAATATTTTTAAGCTTTTTGGATAGCATAGGGAAGGGGTAACACCCCTGTAATGTTTGTTTTGCTGTCTATGTTTCTGTTCAGAAGATTTCACCTCACTTCCTGTCCCAATGATAATTGAATTTTGAAAATTTTGAGGTGTTGTGGAAACAAACCTTGGTGATAAAGCATCAGTGGAGACCCCTTTTTCCCATAATAACTCTTACAGGAGTGAATTTCCCTTCCTAGGGAGAGATTTCCTATCACTTCCTGTTGTCTCCCTCCGTTTGTAAGTAGGAGTCGTTCATAAGTCAGATGTTCATAACTAGGGGACCGCCTGTACTTAGCTTGGAAGCCTACTTGGAAGCCTACTAAAGAAATTGAAGCTTACCAAAGAAATATTATGATTTTCAGTCAGTTATAAGTTACAATTTGTTTTTTAAAGTTTCTTTTTTTAAAAATGTTTTAATTTTGAATTACGTTCATAATATCTTTTTTTTTATTCCAACACGTTTTTGTTAAAGTTTTCAAATACAAAAGAAGTTAAAGGAGGTAAGTACAAATGCATTTAAAAGAGGTAAGTACAAAAGTACACCCCCCCAACAATAATAATATCTTTATTTAACAACAAAATATTTATAGCTGTCAGAGGCATCTACCATTTTGACAACAGAGGTTCTGTTTATCTAGTGCAGCTTTTCTCAGCCAGGGTGCTTTTGCACCCTGGAGAGCCATCAAAGGTCGTCAGGGGTGCCACGGTGTCCTGGTTGAGAAGGGCAATCAAAGGTCAGACCAAGCTTCCACCCCTCTGCTGAACTGTAATGAATGGGCTGCCCTACCCACAGAAAAACAGGGAAAGAAGTCTCAGACCCACTTTTTAAAAGTGCACCAATTTGGCACACCCTAAAACATGCCATGACTGCAAATGTGTGGGGGTACCATGAAGAATTAACAGGACCCCTGTGCGTTTGTTAAAGAACAATACATTTGCCTGCATGTGGGGAACACGTGCGATCTTACGTGCGCTCCCGACACACACAGTAACGTGAACCAAGCCTTAGACTGGGGTGCCTGGAGACTAAGAATATACTTTTCAAGAGCGTCCTCACTGGAAAAATGTCTAGTAGAAATACAAGACACTGGTAACAATGCATTTCCACTCAATGCTTCATAGATTGTAAATAAAGATTGTAAAAACTTTTATTACTGTTTGTACAATTTGTTTTTGTCTTCGTGTTTGTTTAGTTTGTGTGTTTAAACTGTGTTCATTTCATTTGTATATAACTGCCATTCTCAGAACCAGAATATAATTTTGGTGTTATATTAAATGGACATATCACAGAATAAATGAACAGTGACTATAAGAGACGTACAGCCCATGTTATCACTATATTTCAAGAGTTAGCCCCTAAACTCCTGCTCAGAGCTTAGAGTTTAATCATATACCTCAAGCCCTGAGTGCCCATAACCTGGGGGCCCTCCAAAGGATATTATAGTCTGCTTACATTACTACACAATACAAAGGCTAACGCAGGCAGTGCAGGATGTAGAACCCTGCATGTTTTATCTTATGCCAACTATATGCAAATTTTTCATTTGTGATGATTACTAAAGGCAAATAGACTGTTCACTTTGCAAGGGAAGTTGCATTTTACAAGGGAATTTGCCCCAGAGCTTAGTGAATGAAGTGACCCTCAGCTGACTTCAATGATCCAATCTTGTGCAAGCAAAGATGGTGTTTTTTTTTCTTTTACGTGATTGGGTATTCCTTGACAAAGTGAAACTTCACTCCATTCACTAAGCTCTGGAACAAATTCCCTTGCAGAGTGAAACTTCCTTAGTAAATCAATCTCTTTTAATCTTTCTCCCCAGGCAATAACAATTCACCACTAGCAATTGTCACAGCCAAGTAGATCTCTGCCACGCACCCATCGAGATTAGGATGCTCATTGAACCAACTCCTCTCCCTTGATAGGCTTCTGATCCAGGATGAGTATACCTTTACTGTTTCTGTTATACTTGGTTCCACTTTCTACAAACTGACTGAGTGTGAACCAGATTTTGACATCATACTGTAGTTGCCTGGAGGATTTTTCTCTCTATTCCCAAGCACTTCACTTCTTTCAATGTTACTTAAAGCAGAAGTCTACCCATCGATTTGATAGTGTCAAAGAAGAGTTAATATTCCCGGCATGCCAGAAATGCTAGCTGTCTCCTTGGTTGTGCTCTCAACCAAACTATCAAACCATCCAATGGGGGGTGTCATAATGGATCACATGTGCAGCATCATGGCAGATGCAGATTAAACAGAGGCTAAGATGTCAGTTTCCTTGGCTGAAACCCAGGAGGGTATACTCCCACTTTAAGGCACTCAAACTGCCCTGGGCTACTAACATGGTATTCCCAGGGAAGACTGTCATCCTATCTATTTGTTTTTGCCCAAATCTGAGTTACCTGTGCTAGGATGTTCCTGCTCCAGAACTGTTATTGCACTATTTCTATTGCTTCTACTATTATTGGTAGAACTGTTTTGCTTCAGTTGTCTACTGTTTAGCATTTGATTTATGATAATGTGCTCATTCTTCTCATGCCTTAATAACATGTCTCATACTATTAGATTGTTGGCACAAAGGAACCATTCCCCTAGCAACATTTTAAATCACTCATTATTGATGCTGGGTTCCAGTACTATTTCTGCTTGTTTTGTATTTTCGTGTTTTTAGGTACCTAATCTAACTTTGATGCACTAACATGCTCAGTCATGGTAATATTATGTTTATGTTTCCCTTTAGGTCATCTCTGGGGGTGAAAAACCATGACTAGAGCTTGGGCTTCACTTTTAAGCTTTAATCCCGCCATTATCACTTGCTACAAAAGGATTGGGTGTTACCTTTGGACACGACCACCCCTGGCTCTAACATGATAAATTATGCCTGCCTGGGGTTACTAACAAGATACATTCTTAACTACTGCTTACTATGCATTCCCTTAAAATTGACTTAATAAAAAAATTCCAGATTTGCCTTACTTTGTATATGGCTGATAGACAGTTACTAATGCAAATCTATGCTCTAACAATGTACATCATATTAAATGAATGTTTGTAATACTGAATGCTTTCCTCGTACAGTGGGGCCCCTCAATGTAGAGGGAGGATGTTCATGTGATGTTGTCCTAAGTACTATATTTCTTTATTTGGGCCCTACTCTCATTATCTGGACAGCTTTGTGCCAGTTGTGTCACAAAGGGAGGGAATTCTTGGCACAAACCCCCTGTGGCATTAAAAGTGCTATCCTGCTAGAGGACCATTGGTGGATCTTTGACTGGGCCTTGTTAGGTGTCACCCAGGGTGCAGGAAATCTTATTGCTTGGGAAGTTTCACCTTTACTCCCGGCTAGTAACAAGTTGTGCTTTGTTTTACCCTTTGATCCTGTACCTGCTTTCTGTGTCTGCACTATGTTCAGATTTCCATTCTTGCTGTGCCCTGGATTTCTACTATGCACCTATCATCGAGTTCCTTTGCCACAGGAGACCCCACAATTCCTAGATCGCAAGAAAGAGGACATACTCATAATATTATTTTTACATTTGGAGCTCTAATCTTGGTGACACGGTTTTCCCCATTTATGTACCCATCGCTAATCATTTGTACGTGGTTGCCTGGTCCGTAGGTCCCCCCCCTTGTGGGGGTGCTGTCTGGGTTCCTTCGCCTCAGCCCCCCCCCCCGGGGGGAACACACCCCAATGCTCTCCCTATGTGCAGGGCGCCAACACCTCCCCCTCTTTCCTCCATTGAGCTGGTACATAATCATTGGGGTTGTTTTTTCAACACTCTGTCTTGAATACGCCCATTATGCATGAATTTTATAATATATGGAACATTGATTTTTTTGCATGTTACCTTTTGGACTGTTCTTTTCCACATCTACTCCTGAAGAAGTGGAGTTCAATCCACAAAACATGTAGAGTTACAGGATGCTTAAGGAAAATGTTATTTTGTCTTGTTGTTCAAATGTATGTTTATACCCATGAAATGTTATGTATTATTACTCAATCTTATTGTATTATGTTGAATTCACCTTTTAGACTCAGCTCAATGAATTATTATTTTTAACCCATCATGTTGTCAATGTATTATTGTATTGTAATTAAATTTTTAATAAATTCAATCAATTTGTGTATACAACTCTGTTTACCTATTTTCCATAGTTGGTCTCATCTAAAGTTCCCCAGACCCACATTCCTTCCTTTGCAACACAATTCCTAGATATGGTCAGCAGTCCCGATCACCTGTGATGGAACCCCTGAGCCACAGGTTTGCTATGAGTTCTGACTTACCCAAATCGATTTAGTCATAACTGAAACTAAAAGGACTTTCACACAATTTTTTTTTCTCATTTTAAAATTTTCTATTTTCTTTTTTGACCGAATTGACACACTGACAGAATTGTGTTACATACATTTAATAAAAAATATACTGTAATTTCCAAAGGGCTCATTCGTAGTAGCCTGTAGGCTAGAAATTATGTGCACTGGTGTACACTGTGTAAAAGCAGTGAGGGGTCATGTGGTGCATTACTTAACGGGTTCTGTATCGGCTCGTGTACATTTACTGCAGCAGTGTGGCTCTATTCTGCAAGTTACCGTCTATAAACAGCGGCTCGCATGTGCGCAGCTAGTGGGCGGAAGCGCGCCACTGGTGGCAGGAGTATGCCCACAGCTTGGGTGGACCTGATGTCCGCCGGCAAGCCGTGATGACCTGGCAGAGAGAAATAACGGGGAACATGGCAGTTCCCCGCTCTGTCAGTGGGCATTTAAAAGATCTACTGGTCCCTGTTACTGGGATCAGTTACATCTCTTATGCCCATGATAGCCCAACCCCCTCACAGTTAGAACACGCCCAGGGAACACAGTTAACCCCTTCACTGCCCCCTGCAGGTTAACCCCTTCACTGCCAATGACATTTACACAGTAATCAGTGGATATTTAAATTTCTGATCGCTGTATAAACCAGTAGTGCCGAACGGCCGCCTGTAGTCCAGGTGGGTTCGACACCCGTATGAGGACGGTGGTCACCGCGCGAAGGCGGGTGATCGACGCGTGTACGCTCGGCGACAAATATCTGCCATTGAACGTCTTATCTCGGTGTGACGACGTCATTTACATGTGCTCGGCTATGTCTTGGGCAATTCATTACGTGGTGTACTGGGGAGTGACGAAAATGTGTCACATGTGG
>BLSH010066420.1:174662-193678 GCA_018402905.1 Glandirana rugosa | reverse complement strand
GCTCTTCTTTTGTTTATAGTGGTGATCACAAATGATGCAGAGGTGATCAAATACCTCCAAAAGAAAGCTCTATTTGTGGGAAAAAAAGGACGTAAATTTAGTTTGGGTACAATGTCGCAAGACCGTGTAATTGTCAGTTAAAACTTGGCACTAAGATACAAGTCAGATATCAGGCAACCATTGCAACAAAAATGTCATTTTTGGTGAGATACTCCCAATAGGAAATCACAGCTAAAGGGACGCAGACCCTGCAATTTTCCTTATTAGAGCCCTGCAGGTGCAGCAGCTGGCTGATAATTATGCACCTACTCCCATTAGATTCACTTACCACATGGACACAGACAAACATGCAGGGATTTCTTCAGAATAACAAAAGGTAGGAATCTGCAACAACATTTGTTAAAATCCTTGTAATGTACATAGATCACCCAGAGGGGGATGTTTTTTTTCTCAGCAAAAGTGGAGTTACTCTTTAACCACTTCAGCCCCGGAAGGATTTCACACTTTAGGACCGGAGCCCTTTTTGCGATTCGGCACTGCGTCGCTTTAACTGACAATTGCGCGGTCGTGCGATGTTGTACCCAAACGAAATTTGCGTCCTTTTTTTCCCACAAATAGAGCTTTCTTTTGGTGGTATTTGATCACCGCTGTGTCATTTCTGATCGCCACTATAAACAAAAGAATAGCGACAATTTTGCAAAAAAACCCAAATTTCTTACTTTTTGCTAAAATACAAATCCAAAAAAAAATATAAAAAAACATTTTTTTCATCGGTTTTGGCCGATTTATATTCTTCCTCATATTTGTGATAAAAAAAATCGCAATTGGCATTTATTGATTGGTTTGCCCAAAAGTGGTTGCGTTTACGGATGATGAGAATTCATTTCTGGGGTTTTTATTTTTTTTTATTTTTTACTAGTAATGGCGGCGATCTGCGATTTTTAGCGGTACTGCGATATTTCAGCGGACATGTTGGAACATTTTGACACTTTTTTGGGACCATTGGCATTTATACAGCGACCAGTGCTGTAAAAATGCACTGATTACTGTGTAAATGCCATTGGCAGTGAAGGGGTTAACCTGCAGGGGGCGCTCTAAGGGTTAACTGTGTTCACTGGGCGTGTTCTAACTGTGGGGGGACTGCCCTAGCTGGGGAAGGGAAGAGATCACAGCTTCCATGTAGCCCTTCCCCCCTCACAGAACGGAGGTCCGTGTTTACTTACAAGGACCTCCGTTCTTCCACTCCAGGGGGGGCATCGCGGGTGGCCGGCGGAGATCGACTCCGCCGCACCCGCTCCCTGGCCCTCCCCGAACACAGTGAGTGCACGGGCGCGACTCCTGCGGCACGCGCGCTTACTGGGCGCAATCTCGCGGCCGCCGTCATATGACGGCGATCCGCGTTACAGAGCCACTCTGTCGCCGTCAAATGCCGATCAGCCGTCGGCAAGTGGTTAAGTGCATTGCACAATTTACTTTTTGAAAACTTTTTTGAAGTGTCCCAAAATGAATCTTCATTCAAGTTAATGCACTGCATACAGTTCACATATACAAAATAATGACACGGTGAGGTGCGGTGAAATGCTTAAAGGATTTATAAATGGCGTGTGGTCCAGATACTGATGGGCGACTAACACTGATGTATATAAAGACATTTGCCAAGGACTTACCAAGGACATTTACATGGAAGATGAAGCTGTCATACAGATTATGTTGCATATTGACTACTTCTATAGTGTAATTTCCAGAGTCATTTTCTCCTAAGTTCTTTATAAGCAAGCTGTGTTTTTCTGCATTCGTATCATAACAGGTACTGTTCTTTTGTATCAGTATGCCATCTTTGAACCTGTGAGAAGGGAAAAAACATAATTTTAAAAAGTTAGCAATTTTTGGAGGCAGTTCTCATTTCATAAGCTATTTACTTTAGCTGATGGAAAGAAAAATAATAATAATAAAAAAAACAACAACAAAACAAACAACTCTGACCAGCTGTCACTAATTCCCGGAGGACGTTGTTTCATCTCTCAGATGCCTTTTTCTTTGTTTGCTCTTTAGAACCACAGTTTACAATATTAAATCCTTTCTACTTAACATAATTTGGTGCTGAGTGCATGTCTTTTCTAGCCTTCTTCTCTTCATACTCTAGTCTGGCCAGCTCCCAAGGCAGCATTTATACAAGGAGTTTAAAAATAATTCCCTTCGCCCTATGCTGGTTGTCCTAATAATTCTGGCCTTAACCCAAGAAAAAATCTGAATACAATGGTGGCTTGCAACACTTACCCAGGTGCAGACAGTTTGAGTAGCATCGTTACCATTCCAGTTACAAATGACATTTAGCATGGAATCCCTTTTAGACTTTTTTTGCTAATTTCCCTTATTACCAATTTCCAACTAAACAAGCAAAGTTTTCATTGACATTTCGCATTAGGACACAGCCATCTTAGATTTGTATTCATATCACTACATCCTGGTGCATGTTCGGAAAGGACTTGCTTATAGATATATGTTCTGTTTCAGTTTTGCTACTTAAAGCGGAGTTCCACCCAAAAGTGGAACTTCCACTTTAAAAGGAGGTGACCCCCTGACATGCCACAATTGGGTCCACGGTCCACTTCCTCCCCTGGTGCCGAGGAGCTGGAAGGAAGTTCACCTTCCCTCCCTCCCGGCGATCTTCTGGGACACGTTACAGGTCCCAGAAGATGCGCCGAGCCATTCACAAGCCGCAGCACGACTCGCGTATGCGAAGTGAGCGCCTGGCTTTGAAGCCAAAGCCGGGTGCCCACACCTGTGAGGGGAGGGGGAGAGGAGCGAGCCCTCGGGCGGCTGCATCGCTGGAACAAGGGGCAGGTGAGTGGCCGGTTGTTAAAAGTCAGCAGCTAAGTTTTTGGTGGAACTCCGCTTTAAAGCATAATTGAGCCCAAGAACGCAAATTTAATATATTGCAGTATACCAGTCAGGGGTGGCCCTTCCATTAAGATGGTGCGATGGTCATACGAATGCACGTCCAAAATCGTATGTTGGCTGTTGTGTCTCGCGTACTGACATGCACTAAGCAATCGTACAAGCAAGCCTAACGTAGTGACGTGTTACGAGAGTATAATGAGGAAGTTCAGGTGAATGTGATTTGTGAATTAAGAACGTAGTTTTCCCAGAACAGACACTTCTGGGCATTCCTGACTTTTGAGCATGCGTGTTTTGCACATACAACTTTGTTGAACCAACTTCTCTGTACACGCGGTACAACAGTCGTACAACCGCTTGTACAAACAAAATTTTCTGGTCTGCTCATCCAACTTCCGTTGTACAACCATTGTACGACAGCTGTTGTAATCGCGCGTACTAACAGTCGGATGATGGTACAACAAGCTGGTTGTACAACGGTTGTTGTACAACCATTGTACCATATGTACGGGGCTTTAGACTGGAATGCAATTAAAGTTCATGTGCGTGTAAAGGCAGGCGTCCCAATACTTTTGACAATATAGTGTATCTCGCAAGATCAGCAGTTATTTTTTTTTTCTTTGCATTTGCCAAACAGATATAACAAAATGTTTCAATGGCAAATGTAACAGGACCAAAGGGAGCAGATGAGAGAAGTTTAATGTAAAGGTTTACATACACTCAAATAAATGCAGAGATTTATAAATTAGTTACTAGAAGCAATGTAAATTAGCTAGTACAATGACTCTGTATAACACACTTGACAACTTTTAAAACATCAGCCACACAGGTAATACATTGATTTCAATAATTTAGCCAATTTATAGAAGAAAGGCAGTCATACCTAGATCTAAATTTGGCTGGTTCAGCAGGGACTAGCCGCATTTTGTTCCGTGTATGGGCATGCTGGTTGTACAGAAGTCGATCTACCAAATGACTTCTATACAACCAGCCTGTTCGGTTTTTACCAAACGATCAGTGCTACTGTCTATAGCTGGCAGCACTGATTATTGTATTCAAATGGTGGGAAAGTCTTCCCGCTGTCAGAAAACAATAATTCAGCAGGAGGGATTCCCTCATCCACCTTGAGTGTGTGGATGGGGGAATTGGGTTGTTTTTTTCCCCATTCAACCCCCCTGGCTGAAGGAAAAAAAAGATGACTAATGTATGGGCTGAATAACTACAGAGGAAGAAGCAGTAAAGCATAACTATTGTGTAACACCGCAAAGCAGTATGCAGGGCCTGCAAATGTAATGACACAATGTAATCGTCTCCATGTACCCATGTACCTTTATTACAAAATACAGGGAACCAAGGTTTATTTAGAGAATAACACACACTGATAAAATTATTCAAGATGATCTTTTTTTATATAAACAATATATATTATATTCCCATGTACAATATACAGTGGTGGAACTACCAGGGTCACAAAGGTCGCATTTGCGTTCGGGTCCTGCTGTTCTGCTACTGTGGGAGGTGGGATCAAAATGGCAGGAAGGGGGCATGCTGCAGAACAAGGGCCCCACAATGGGAATAAAGGACCTGGGATCAGTGGGAAGGGCTCCTGAGATCAGACAAAGGACCCCTGGACCGATGGAAAGGGCCCTGGTGGTCAAGGGGGCTCTTCATAGTTTCTTGCACCGGGACCCTGAAGGTTCTAGTTATGCCTCTGACAGTATATATATCTAAAAACAATTAACAATACAATACATTCCCTTTAAACCTTGTTTCTACAGTCTCTCAGCACTTCTAACAATCTACAGCTCAACAATAGGAATGAGCTTTGGGTTTGGGTAAATGTTTGGTTTGCAACAAACACAACCTGTTTACAGTTGACAGACATGGCAAACTATTGCAGCTATTCAATGGCACAACAATCAACTAATAATAAAGCCTTTACTGGTCTCTGGACTTAGGCCAGGTGGCTTAGAATGGGGGCTTTGTTATTTGCCTTCCTCTCTATCTTAACCACTTAAGGACTGCCCCACGTACATATACTGCGGCAGGGCAGCCCTTAAGCGCAAAATCACGTACCTGTATGTGATTTTCTGCTTCAGCTCTGGGGCGCACGCACGTGCGGCCGTAGCCCAACTTCCGCTGTGATTGGATACATCGGGAGCCAATCAGTGGGTCCAGCAGACCAGATGTCCGCCGGAAACCCAGCGATCGTTCTGAGAAAGGCAGAACAGTGGTCTGCTAGTAAGGAAGACAGAGATCTTATGTTTCTGCTAAGCAGGAACATGGATCTCTGTCTTCCTACAGTTAAACCATCCTCCACACAGTTAAAAAGCGCTCATAGGGAACACATTTAACCCTTTCCCTGCCAGTGCCATTATTGGGTTATTTTTTTACCAAAAATATGTAGAATACATATTGGCCTAAATTGATGAATAAATTTAATTTTGTACATTTTTTTATTGGGGATGTTTTATAGCAGAAAATAAAAAATATTTTTATTCAAAATTGTTGGTCTTTTTTTGTTTATAGCGCAAACAATAAAAACCGCAGAGGTTATCAAATACCACCAAAAGAAAGCTCTATTTGTGGCAAAAAAGGACATCAATTTTTATTTGTAGGTAAGTTTCTCCACCATCAAAGAAAGAGAGGTAAGTGGTTGCCACATTCCCTTCACTTGTATACCAATCAAGAACCCCCTAGGGGTGGGACTTTTCAGGCAACAAACACTACCAAGTGTATATAAAATGTAACATTTATTGACAAAATTCATTGATAAAATGCACAGAGTATACACCCAACATAGGTGTGCTCCAATACTATTAAAACATGGTCTTTGATAACATACAATGTAAATATATCTCAGTGCAAATATATTTTATTTGTGTACAACGTTGCACGACCGCTAGGGTTGCCACCTCATCCCTTTAAAGCCGAACACATATTAATTTCACTGGGTTCTGTGGTGGATTAAGGTGGTGATTAAACTCACTTGGTGCTTTATCTGCATTAAATTAGTCTCAGAACCCGTGTAATTCATATGTGTTCGGGTTTCAAGGGATGAGGTGGCAACCCTAACAACCGCGCAATTATCAGTTGAAGTAACTCAGTGGTATATCACAAAAAATGACCTGGTCATTAAGGGGGTGAAACCTTCTGGGGCTGAAGTGGTTAAAAGGCCTTTTTTAAGTTGTAAAGAATCAGCTTTGGATGCTGCTTCTGTATTTAAGCCAAGCAATAATGTAAAAGTAAAGATGCACATGCAAAATATGCAATGCCAGAACAGGTGTCTCTGATGCTGTCCATGAGAATTATACACTTTAAAGGCATCTCCCAAGCATGTAAAGGAAAGGATTGCCCTTGAATTTGCATTAAAGGGCAACTCCATCCCTGCTGTCCAAAAATGTTAAACATTTTTTATTTGCATTGGTACTTTGTTTAACAATCTCTTGCCTATTAGCCTTGAAAATAGACAGTATTCACATTCAAGATTTGCCTTTCATAGACTTCATTGGGGTTTGGATTTAAGTTCACAATTTTCAAACTTCATCATGGGCACGACAAATCTCCCACAAACTGAAACCAGACACATTTGCTCATGCCTACGCAACAGTAGGTAATTCTTCAATTTGCTTGCCAAGAAATTTGTGAACAATTCACTTTTCACAGCATCTGAAGGTCATTTTACTAATGATGTATAGGCACCAACCAAAGTCCCTATCTTGTATTTAGAAGAACACATGAGAGCTTTGCCTCATACCATTTACCTACAGAGATGATAATCACTGCACCATACCAGTTTGAAAGTCAGCAGCAAAAACTCTGAACCTGTCACATATTAACCATTGAGACAATATGCTCCATTCCTCACTTACCAGTTAAAAAAATATTCCCCAAAATATGACCCCCTTCAAAGGTTATTTTATAAGAGAAGAGATAATACATATCGATATATGAGACATCTACTTTTTACCCCCCTGATGTCACGACTCACCAGTTGCTTTGTGGAGGTGGAAAGGCTTTGACTTTAACCGATAATTTCAGTTCATCACCTTCCTTTTCTTCATACACATGTTTCTTTGGAGGACGAAGGTACAAGAAAGGCTTTTCTAGAGAATAAACATAACAAGAATAAAAAGAAAACTCAGGGCAGGAGACCTGATTTTGTTCTGCTTTAGTTAAATAACACCTACAGGCTTTACCCCATTGCCACCCTTTCTAGAGAGCTAACCTCTTTGTCACTCTGCTCTCTCCTCTTATCAGCATGTTCCTTGTTACCAGCACAGCTGACTAGCTATCATAGGTGTGCACAGCCTTTTGCATTAGGGTGTGCTCCGGCAAGCTGAAACACATATGCGTGTGTGTGCATGTGTATATCCGGTTCCACACCGCGCGCTGTATATTTACGTGCGGACGCTGAGCGCGAATCGCCGTAAAAAGGCGGCGATTCGCGCAGGCGCAGCTAGGGGGCGATTGCGCGCCACCGGAGGCGCGATCTCGTGCCCGACACACTCTGGAGGAGTGTGCCCGTGGCTCAGGCAGACCTGATGTCCGCCGGCGAGCCGCGATGAGCTGCTACAGCCAAAGAGCGGGGAACCGCCGATGTAAACACGGCGGTTCCCGGCTCTTTCAATGGGGACATAGGAGATCTACTGATCCCTGTCACTGGGATCAGTTAGATCTCCTATGTCCATGTTAGCCCAGCCCACCCCACAGTTAGAACACGCCCAGGGAACACTGTTAACCCCTAGATCTCCCCCTGCAGGTTAACCCCTTCACGGCCAATGACATTTATACAGTAATCAGTGGACATTTAAATTTCTGATCGCTGTATAAATGTCATTGGTCTCAAAAAAGTGTCAAAAATGTCCGACATGTCCGCCCCAATATTGCATTACTGCTAAAAATCACAGATCGCCGCCATTACTATTAAGAAATAAAAAAGAAATAAAAACCCCAGAAATGAATTCTCATCATCCGTAAGCGTGGCCACTTTTACGCAAACCAATCAATAAACGCCGATTACGATTTTTTTTACCAAAAATATGAGGAAGAATATAAATCGGCCAAAACTGATGAAAAACATTTTTCTTTATATTTTTTTTTTTGGATTTGAGTTTTAGCAAAAAGTAAGAAATATTGTTTTTTTAGCAAAATTGTCGCTCTTTCTTTGTTTATAGCGATGATCAGAAATGACACAGCGGTGATCAAATACCACCAAAAGAAAGCTCTATTTGTGGGAAAAAAAGGACGCAAATTTTGTTTGGGTAGAACGACGCACGACCGCGCAATTGTCAGTTAAAGTGAAGCAGTGCCGGATCGCAAAAAGTGCTCTGGTCCTAACATGGGAAATTCTTCCGGGGCTGAAGTGGTTAAATACTGATGGTATCAGTAGAGCAATGGACAGTGCCAGTAGGGCAGAGATTGGTGTCAGTAGTTTTTATTTGTATTATTTTATTTTTTATTATTTTTTTACAATTTTATTTCTTTTTATTATTTTTTTTTACATTTTTTTAGGAGCCTCATTAGGGGGCTTTGGTGAGATATCAGGGTGTGCTAGCTACTTGTATTAGTTATCCCTTGCCCAGTCTGATTTGTAATGCACAGTAGACTGCAGCAGGCTGCTATTAAATAAAATTCAGGTACTTACATACACAGCTTACATAAAAAAACCAAAACACCTTTAATACTGTAATAATACAGAGCTTCATTAGTTGTGTATTTTATATCTGCCTTTAGTTCAACCTTTAGCTTAAAAGGCGTTTAAAAATACAATTTGACGAAACTAGTTCTAGATCCAAATACCATAACAATAATCAAAAGCTGTTAACATTAAAAAATATATATTATATCAGACAATCTAGAGTGTTTTCATGCATGTGGCATGTATTTCATGTGTGTGCTGTTGGATCCTTTTCTGCAGCGTGACAAGAATTAAGTGAGTTCAATGCACAGAGGTTATAATTTTCAGAAAGAATGTTAATGTATGGGAATAATAAGGTGAGAAAGAAAATCTCAACTCCTAAAAAACAAAGTTAGGAGTGTGAGAAGAAAAACCCCAGGGTGGCTCCAATGGAGGAACATAGACCTAGACCCCTTTAAAATAAACATTTCAGGTGACAGATCTAGTAAGGAAAGCCATTTTTGTTTTTACAGTGATTTTTATCTTAGTGCCTGAGAAGCCCGCTCATGTTTGTTTTATTTTCCTGACTGTATAAAACGGTGGACCCGGCCTCATTTGATATAAAGAAGAGGAATGTAGCAAGTTTGCTTATTTGGTCTGAGGAACTGTTGAGGATGGTGGATGGATTTCACATCTAGACTGTTAGTGTTCCACATACTGCTAATGGAATTCAGCTGCTGCCACTTGAAAATGGACAATTGTACCATCCAGTTCATTTCCATCAACAGATTTATAAGGAATTTAAGAAATCTCTCAAAATGACCCTAGACGATGTCGTTTTGTATGTTTTACTTGTAATATGAAAAGTTGTGATGAAAATCAAAGGTGACTGGGATATATTCTTTTTCCTGAACGATTGCTACTTTTCTAGTTTTACATTCTGTAACCTTTCATCGCCTGTGATCATTTTCTACAATGTATTCTCTAGCAGAAATCATCGATGCGCATCCAGCTCCACAAAATTGTACAAGCTGGAGGTAGGGTTGCCACCTTTTCTTCAAGTCAAACCCAAACACTTTAGCGGCGCACAGCAATTATTTTTATAGTATAAACTATACATATATTTTGCAATTAAATAACATTTCTAATCATATGAAATTAATAACAAACGTCCCCCTTTACATCAGAGTCCACAGAGTTCCCCTTTTACATCTGAATTTAGAGTTCCCCTGTTACATCTGACCTCGCAGAGTTCCCTTTCACTGAAAGGGGGGACTCTGCAGACTCTGATGTAAGGGAGAACTCTGGGGACTCTAACATAAGGGATGGTCTGGGAACCCTGATTTAAGGGGGAACACTGAGGACTCTGATGTAAGGAGAAACACTGTGGCCTCTGGTAAAAAAGGAACTCTGATGTAAAGGGTGCTCTGAGAACCCTGATTTACCTTAATGTACCGACTCAGAGGCAGGCAAGAGAAGGGGGAAAATTCAGTCACAGACAGGGATGGATGGTGGTGAGCTCACTCGCCCTTTGGCAGTCAGCGCCTCTCATCCATATGTATCAGAGGCTGCTGGACATCAAATATCCGGCCCCCACTTTCCTTTTCTGAGGCACAGCACCAGGGATTGGAGTGTGGGCAGACACAGAGGGGTAGGCGCGGGAGGAAGAGTTGCAGATCGAGCTCTCTCTCCTTTCCCGTCTGTGTGTGTGTTTGGGTGGGGAGATTGTCAGTGCTGGCGTTAAGCAGTGTGAAACAGTGTGTAACACTCTCAGCTTAGACAACTGCAGCCAGCAACCCTGCTAGGAAGCCATAGTCCAGTCTGAATAATGTGTCTGGGTTTCAAGTAGTCTGAAACCCGGACACATGATTCCAAACCCGAACTGTCCGGGTGAATCCTGGACAGGTGGCAACCCTAGCAGGAGGCATGGGGATCAAAGCGCAACAACATGAAAGATAGTGAAAATACATATAAACACTCAGGACAGTAGTATAATACAGTTCATCAATTGCTTGCGTCCCCAATTTTAATAAAAGCAAAAAACTCAGATAAAGATAAACCATATATAATATATGATAACTAATAAACAGATGACAGAAGGCAAAAAAGGCCATATGTGGCAGGACAAATGCAGAAGATATCCAGAAAATTAAAAGTTTAAATTTTAAAGTCAAATCACAGGGGAGAGAGAGGAGGATATTATATATGTTTATGCTGCTGAGTTTTTTGCATCTACCTGCTAGTGCTTCATATGTGAATCTGCAATATCTGATGGCTGCAAGATGGAAATCCCTACACTTGCTAGGAGATGTCGTAACTCTTCATAGTTGCAAAATGTCAGGTCTATAGCTCCCAGAGAAAATTCAGACAAATGTTACTGGAAGAATTCCTATACAGAGCCCTGTGAAGACTGTGCATATAGCACTGGTAGTAATGCTGACATGGATGTATTTGTGCACTAAATATTATTAGGACTTTGCATGTACGACTTGATGCAGCAGTCTTTTAAAATGGCCCTAAGTTTGTATTTGAGAAGGCATGCCACCCTTGCACATGGTTTGCTTACCCCACCCTTGATTTAGTTGTAAATGTTATTTTAATTAAAGGAGATATTTGCTTTCTACAAAACAGCAGTTGATGATAATGTACTTACCATATATAGTTATTGAAATGTTTCTAGCCTTTTGATGATAAATGGAATCCCTGCAGATATACACTCCAGCTTGTGCCAGTGTTACGTTTTTTAAAACCAGAAGTCTGTCTCCAATGTGAACCTTATCCGTTGAATAGAAGGTCTTCTCAGACTTTAATACCTGATAAAACACAACAGAGCTGAGTTTTATAAAAAAAATATGGTCCAATGCATTTTTTTTGCTGACTTATATAAAAGTTTATCTATCTATCTATCTAGGCATTCACTGCTGAATGACTCATTACATACTAGGGCCTTAGTAAACTGTACTGCTTTTCACAAAGTAAAATTAATGTGAGCTGCAGTTTCTGTTATTATTGACAGTTAGGGATGGGCCTGATGTTCGAGTCGAACTTGGGCGTTCGCCAGTTTGGCGAATCCCGAACATTATGGGGCATTCGCGGGAAATTTGAGCGCCCCATAATGCAAAGACATTGCAGGGAAATGACACCCGCTGATTGGCCAAAGCATGCACATGACCAATCACAGCACGCTCTGCTGTGAGAGCCATGATTGGCTGTGCGGCCCATGAGTGAGTGAGACCCATGATCGCCTGTTACAGAGGAAGAATGGAGATCTGCCAGTGTAAACACGGCGGATCTCCATTCTGTCAGGAGACAGAATCGGGGACAGTTAGATCTGTCATGCCCTGGCCAGCCCAGCCCCCACACACTTAGAACACAGTGAGGGAACACAGTTAATCCCTTGATTGCCACCTACAGTTTAACCCCTTCCCTGACAATGACATTTCTACAGTAATCAGTGGCTATTTAAAGCTCTGATTGCTGTATAAATGTCACTGGTCCCAAAAAAGTGTCAAAAGTGTCCGATCTGTCTGCGGCAATATTGCAGTCCCGATAAAAATCGCCATTACTAGCAAAAAAAATAAATAAATAAGAAAAATGCCATAAATCTATTCCCATAGTTTGTAGATGCGATAACGTTTGCGCAACCCAATCACTATACACCTACTACAATTTTTTTTACCAAAAATATGTAGAAGAATAAATATCGGCCTAAACTGAGGAAGAAATTAGTTTTTTATAATTTTTTTTTGGATATGTATTATAGCAAAAAGTAAAAAATATTGTTTTTCTTTTCAAAATTGTTGCTCTCTTTTTGTTTATAGCGCAAAAAATAAAAACCGCAGAGCACTTTTTGCGATTCGGCACTGCGTTGCTTTAACTGATGATTGCGAGGTCGTGCAATGCTGTACCCAAACAAAATTGACTTCCTTTTTTTCCCCACAAATAGAGCTTTCTTTTGGTGGTATTTGATCACCTCTGCGGTTTTATTTTTATCAAATACCACCAAAAGAAAGCTCTATTTGTGGGGAAAAAAAGGAAGTCAATTTTGTTTGGGTACAGCATTGCACGACCTCGCAATCATCAGTTAAAGCAACGCAGTGCCGAATCGCAAAAAGTGCTCTGGTCAGGAAGGGGGTAAATCCTTCTGGGTCTTAAGTGGTTAAAAATGTCTTCTTCTTTCTTCCTCCAGTCTTCCTCAATCTTCTTCACCACTTCTTCTTCTGGTCTTCTGCTTCTTCTTTCGGTCTTCCTCTGCTTCTTCTTTCCTTTCGTCATCTTCTTCTTCTTCCTCCACCGCCGCTCCAGCTGCCATACCATCCAGAGGCGACTCCCAGAATGGGCGGTCTTCAGTTTGACAGGTATTTCATAGGCAAGGACGGGGCCACCCAGTGACATAACTGAGTGACCCCACCCCTTTTGACTTCATGTGGCTTCAGAGGTGGCGGGGTCACCCGTTTACATCACCGGATGGCCCCATCCTTACCTATAAAATAACTGTCAAATAAAAGGTCTTTTCAAAAACTATCTACTGTTTTTTGTAAAACTACACTCCTTTTTTGGTGAATGGGTAGGAGTACAATGTACCCCATACCCAGTCACATAGGGGAGGGGTTGGGATCTGGGGGCCCCCTTATTAAAGGGGGCTTCCAGGTTCTGATAAGGCCCCCCGCCCGCAGATACCCACAACCACTGGCCAGGGTTGTGGGGAAGAGGCCCTTCTCCCCATCAACATGGGGACAAGGTGGTTTGGGGGACCCCAAAGCACCCTCCCCATGTGAGGGCATGTGGCCTGGCATGGTTCAGAGGGGGTGCGCATGTCCTGCCCTGCCAGGCTGCGTGCTTGCATAAAGTACTGGTATGGATTTTGGGGGGGACCCCCACACCATTTTTTAAAAAAAAATTGGCACAGGGTTCCCCTTAGAATCCATACCAGAACCTAATGGTCTGGTACGGACTTTGGGGGTGGACCCCCATGCAATCTTGTAAAAATAATTGGTGCGGGGTTCCCCTTAAAATCCATACCAGAACCGAAAGACTGGGGGACCCCCATGCAATTTTTTCTGTGATTTTTATCTATATTGCCGGGAACCATTACAGCCGCGAGCGATTTTGAGTGACAATTTTTGCTTTACAAATATAATTTTGCTCTGGCACTGTTCTAAACATCACACAGATGCGCCACTTTACAGGCATACTAAGTGGACCCCCAGGCATGATATTTAAAGGAATATTTCATTTTTAGTGTTTCACAGAATTATGCTCCTAAAAAAAACAATACATTTAAACACTTTTTTTTGCATTGACACATGTCCCCTGGTTCCCATACACTTTTTATGGCAATAACTTGCATATAAGCCTTTAAAATTAGCACTTTTGATTTTTCATGTTCGTGTCCCATTGACTTTAATAGGGTTCGTGTGTTCGCACAAATATTTTGCTTGTTCGCAAGTTCTGGTGCGAACCGAACTGGGGGGTGTTCGGCCCATCCCTATTGATAGTAAAGCTGTCTATAGATGGATTCATCTGGCTCAGAAGGGACCAGCCGAATTGTTGATCCATCTGTGGCCTTTTCCTTTAGAGAGAAGTTGATCTAACATTCGGCTATCCGAATCCACCTCCGACATCCACCTCGAATGTGTAGATAAGAGAAACTGTTCAGTTTTTTTAATCAGCCAGCTTGGCTGATAAAAAAACAGATCCATCTATGGCCAAGTTGTGGGAGGAACTTACTGCACCCATGTGGGGACTGGGAGGAAGCACCCCCAAAAGTGGGCTGAGGCTGCAATGTAATGCAAGGTGGGCTTTAAGGGAGCATTCCAACTTGGAAGTGATGCTTTGCCATAGACAACATAATTAACTCCTTGTAATTTGTGACCTAGCTGCTGTACTCTTTACACTGTTCACTCCTGGCATCAGTTCCTCCTTACACTGTATGCACTACAGATAACAGTCATCAATGCACTTCATAGCTCTTCTCTCTCTGTATAATGCTGCATTTCTGAGCCTGTACCGCTAAGCCTGGACCGCACTCCACCAGCTAAGTAACTCATCACCCATTCCCAGTGACATTGATTTGTATGTGTCACATAGAAAGCCTCTGTTCTCCTAGCCTTATCTGTACTTTCATGTCACATCACTTGTGCAGGGATTCTAATTAGGACTATGCAGTTCATTAGACACTGGAGATAAGCCGGCCATACATGGATCGAAATTCGGCCGGTTCAGGGAGACTGGATAACTTTTTTGCAAGCAAATTGTTGGAAATTTTCTATTGATCAATGCTGACGGCTATAGCTGTCAAGTCTGTGTGACTATCACATGCTGGGGGATGTGGCTGTCACTTAGCACTGCCAGCATGGAGTCCCACTGTGTAAAAGCTGGAAGCTTACTGAGTGAAAAAGTTATTTCGAGAGTTATTTTTTTCTATCAACAATCCCTCAGAAACATACCCACAGTGGCATGACACTATATATAGATTACAATGTGTGAGTCATTAACTGGACTTTCACAAACTGCATTATAGCCATTCATGACTGTATCATACTAGCTTACAAAGTCTATTGTCCTGCTGGTGGTTCAACCACCAGTGTTATCATAAGGGAGACAATAGTTTGTTATAGCCAAGAACCTACTGTATAACTTAGCTTCTATACACATTTTTTTGCAAAGGTCTATTATTTAGTGGTGTCTGCTGAGAACCAATGGTAGGCTATGAAATTCCTCACGTCATTCCTCAATCCTGAAGACACCTGCAGGATCAGACAACAAAGTCAATGGCTACACAAAAGCTAGCTTTACATGGATCGAAATTCAGTTGGTTCGGCAGGGACCAACCAAATTTTGATTCATGTATGGGCTAGCTAGTTGTACACGTCGATCTATCGATCGATTTGTGTACAACCAGCCTGTCGGGTTTTTTCCTGAATGATCAGTGCTGTTGGCTCTACCTGGTAACACTGATCACAGTAGTCTGCCAGTGGGGAAGGCTCACTGCCTCGCAGAATACGATAGCACATCGGGAGGATTCCCTTAGGCTGCATTCACATTACATCGTTTTGAATCGCGAGCAGATTTGCCGTAAATCTGCCCGTGATTTGACAGCGCGGATATGTGAATGACAAAACGCAGGACTCGCATTTATGATGCCATTCATTTGAATGACACCTCAAAACGTGGTGTGGGTCTGCCGCAATTGTCGGGCGATAAAGCATGCTGCAATCGCAGAAACCCGCATCGTGGGATGCATGTCACCCCAAAGTTGCTCCAGAACTATTTTAGGGCGACATGCATCCCACAATGCGGGTTGCTGCGATTGCAGCACGCTTTATCGCCCGACAATCGCGGCAAACCCTCAGCATTCACATTATAGCATTCTGAATCGCGGCAGATTTGCTGCAAATCTTCCCGCAATTCAGAACGCTGTAATGTGAATGCCAGCCTTGTCCGCATCGAATCTGTGTATGGGGGAATCAGCTCAAAAATGAATCACATATGGCCTCCCTAAGGTTATAACCATATTTATGTCTTCTGTGGTAGTGAGAACAATAAAACATTCAGGAGAGCCAATCCCAATGGGTTCACCTAAAATCACTGAAAATAAATTAGTTTCACAAAATAAAATTCCTACAACAACACTGAATGACTGCACAGAGTGAGATCAGTTCACTAAAGGATTCTGCATTCGATATGAAGGTCACATGACTCATTTTTCTGAAATTTCACACGAGATAATAAGAGAGTCAATTCATCAAAGTAAAACATCAAATGTGAGGTAAATACCACAAAAAAAAAAGATAGGTCATTAAAGTCAATTCAGGAAAGAACACGATACAACGCGAGACATTCGTTATTTCTCACCTGGTGCAGGCAGTCGGCATTTTAGCAATGTACAAAAATAACAATGAGGGGAACTGCACTGGCCAGTAATTTAAATCTATACAGTGTACGAGTGTAGAAATGTTCTGCCCTGAGCTCAGGAGGGAAAATATATTGTAACATTTCACCAGAGGGAGATTGTGCTGTGAATTAAAACATACTAGATTGTTTTCACAGTTTCATATTTCTATGTGAATTTATTTACAGAACTATCTTCCTCTAGTGCAGTGTTAGCATTTAAAAAACATATTGCTAAAAAAAAAAAAAAAAGCCAAAAATAATCCTAAATTTAAGTGATAAATATCCAAAACATATTATATATTACCTATTTTTAACGCATTCTGCAAACAATGCATGTTTTTAGGTGAATTGACTACTTTTGAGGTAAATACTGCATGAGTTATTTTAACTCAAAAATTCATGCAGTATTTATCTCTCAGAGCTGATTCACACAGGGGCGATCCGACTTCAGGGGCAACTCAAAGCTGCCCCGCACAGCACGACTTCAGCCTGGCTTATAAACGACTTCTGTAATAGAAGTCAATGCAAGTCGCTTGAAGTCGCCTCCAAAGTGGTACCTTTTTCTAAGTAGGAGAGACTTGAGTCGATCCTATTAGAACTGTTCCATTGCACTGCATGGAGCGTGACTTGTCAGGCGACTAAGTCGCCCCTGTGTGAACCGGGTCTTAGTGAATTGATCCAGTGTGTGAAAACAGAAACAATACATCATGTGTCAAGTCATTGACACATTTCTTAAGGTGCCTACAAACATTAGAAATGGGAAATGTTGTGGGCACCTTCATAACCCAGCATGGGTATATTCTTTTTTAATCCCAGATTTTAGCCTTAAAGTTTGCATACTTATAGAAGACATTAAACAAGTGAAAACATGCCCATCTACATTTAATGATTACACATTGTTAACAAGCTCTTCATATTTTTACCTTTCCATTGTGCACCCATTCCAAAATCACTCTGGAATTAAAAGGGGCCTCCCCAACGCAAAGCAGGCTAAGTGTGTCTCCTACCAGCAGGGTGGAGCTCTCTGCTTTCACACGGACTATTTCTGTTGGTGCAAACTCTGCAGTAAAATGGAAATATAGAAATATTTAATATTTCACATTATGGATTAGAGGAAATAAACATATTAGATATATTACAGGGATTATGCGCAACAGTTGTGCCAATGCTGAGGCAACAATTTTTATAAATAGATCCCTATTAGTATAAGCCTGAAGTAGTAAGTTTGGATAAAAGCTCACAAATTCAGTACTATACTCATGGTTGTACACACAAAACAGTTCTATATCCTCCTTTGGAGATGCTTTAAAAAGTTTATTTATGACAGTATTTTATTCAATCATCAGCTAAGACCTAGGGAGTTTTTTTAAAAATTGAGAGTTCCTGGCCATAATTATATATATTGAGAAATTTATCTTTTGATGCAAAAAAATATGTTTTTGCATAGATTTGGAAATGCAATATTTTATAAAGAAACAAAATATGAGCTGGCATTTTGCTAGACACTAACATGCAAAAACTTAAATAATGGGGAAGCACAAAAACATGAAAATGTACGCTAAAATGTGATGATAGCATTTAAATAACTGGAACATTCAGATGGCAAAGGTATACCAGAGCTCACAAGTCAGTATATATCACCTAAAGGCGCAATAATGCGTTTTAAATAGATAATAAATCTGCAAGAATAAAATGTGTATGTTATAAAGGCATAATCCTTTCCATAACCATCTCAATTGTATGACTATAAATCTGAGAATTCACTGTAATAGTCAGTTAACAAAGAGGGCCGCATCATTAATGGCAGCATAATAAAGGCTGTTGTAGATGGTTGGTTACACCTAGGCAGATTTAATGGAAGGACCAGACTAAGCTTATTATGGTTAATCCTAAAGATATCAGAGCTTTTCACCCAATGATCTGTAGAGGCTTAGGTTCAGAGTGGATACCAATTTCCCTCTTGGCCTCCTATGCAGACTTGTTTGTGTGATTCTAATTATGCTACAGTACATAGTATAGAGGGCCTATATTTGTTAAAAGTACATATTCCTAATATTAAATACATAGGAATATAGTGATTGTTTTTAATATAATTATTTGTTATTTTTTATAGTTATTGTTATTAACCACTTGCCGACTGCCGATCGGCATTTGACGGTGGCAAAGTGGTTCGTTCCCGCAAAACGCCGTCATACGACGGCGGCTGCGGGATCGAGCTTAGTGAGCGCGCGCGCGCCGCCGGAGGCGCACGCTAGCCGTCAGCCGTTCACCAATTATTGTTATTGATATTTTTTATTGTTTATTAATATAATTTTTGTTAGTGATATAAGGATACATAAATTATAATCCTTATACATGAAAATTGTTTATATCCGGGAGATATGATACATGACATCGTATTAATCTTAGTGTGTTTGTTCAGACGTATCCTCCGGTTCTCCCTTTAACCATAGGTGAGACTTGGATTCGGAGATGTCTAGTAACCCACTTTTCGAGACTATAGAAATCCTAATTGGTATTATTCGAATCAGACCAGGAAGGTAATTTAGACGGATCCACATTGGTTGGTAGATGTTGTCGGAAATAATACGACGGTAATTAC
>BLSH010066420.1:153595-174652 GCA_018402905.1 Glandirana rugosa | reverse complement strand
GTGCATTTTTATAGCACTGATCGCTGTATAAATGCCAATGGTCCCAAAAAAGTGTCAAAATAGTCCGACATGTCCGCTGAAATATCGCAGTACCGCTAAAAATCGCAGATCGCCGCCATTACTAGTAAAAAAAAAAAACCCAAAAATGAATTCTCATCATCCGTAAACGCGACCACTTTTGCGCAAACCAATCAATAAACGCTGATTGCGATTTTTTTATCGCAAATATGAGGAAGAATATAAATCGGCCAAAAACGGTGAAAAAAATGTTTTTTTATATTTTTTTTTTTATTTGTATTCTAGCAAAAAGTAAGAAATTTGGGTTTTTTTGCAAAATTGTCGCTCTTCTTTTGTTTATAGCGGCGATCAGAAATGACGCAGAGGGGATCAAATACCACCAAAAGAAAGCTCTGTTTGTGGGAAAAAAAGGACGCAAATTTCGTTTGGGTACAACGTCGCACGACCGCGCAATTTTCAGTTAAAGCGACGCAGTGCCGAATCGCAAAAAGTGCTCTGGTCCTAACATGGGAAATTCTTCCGGGGCTGAAGTGGTTAATATAATTCAAAGTGGCTGTAATGCTGTTGTTTCTCTCCTAGGACTGTAACTAGGGATCTGTAAGGTGCCTGATGTTACATTCCAGGGCTGTTAGGTTAGGTACACCTGCCAGAATTACATGTCCCATGACATTTTGGGACTGTAGTAAAACATGCAGAAGATGTCCATAAAAAGCTCAATGCATGAATAGGTGGAAAAGATTGGGTTGTGTTACCAAACCTCCTATTGGATGCAGAATAGATACATCAGAACCAGTCACCCATCTCTTGGAGAGGGTGAAGCTACAAATGGTCATAATAACGGGAAACTGCAGCAAATATGTCATGTGGAGCACACCTTTTAAGGAAATATAGTCAAGAAAGGATTCACTGTTTTAAGAAAAGATTCTAACAGATCCAGCTAAAGAATGGGGTTTCTTTGGATAAGATGTATTGCTAGATCTGGCTGGAGCTTCATTTTTAAAAGACCCAATCAGAAATGGCAATTTGTAAGAATTCAAGTTTTCACTCTCAAAGGACTATGATCACAAAATATATTGTATTATGATAACTGTTTGTGGTTGAAACTTGTAACAAAGAATCTGTTGTACATGAGCTCCATTTTAATTTCACATGCCCTCATAATGCAATGGGGTGTGCATTGTGTATATAAAAGGTGACCCCCCCACCACCACCAGTGTTTTAGCTTCTCCAAACCCCTACCACTGTCTGTTTTGCTGGACAGTGTGGACTACGTGTAAAGGTGGAACAATGTCAATAAAGAATGAGAACTGAAAAAAGGAATTCATATTATGAATACTATAATTATAATTTTTGCTTGCTTACAGTCATCAGAATACAATCTTATTTAGTGAAAGTGAATCTTTAAAATAGCTGTAAACCTCTGAAATGAAAACAGCATATCCCTCTATAGTGTGTACTCGCCTCAATCCAAAGCACCAAAGCTATCTGCATGACTCACTTCTGACAAGTCATGCCAATAGCGCAGAATGTCCGGAAACTGCCTTGCCCCCCTCCAGCACACAGAAGGTGACTGGCAGCTTTTGCCGTGCATATTTTCTTATGAGATTGTATAAAGGGAGGTTTGTTCATTCCTTCACTTAGGTCTCAGATTATACTCAGCCCTCCTCTCTATTAGGATTGGTTTAATCTCTGTGTATCACCTGAGACTTGTCACTTCACTGGGCATATCTAAGGCTTTATAATTACAGTACGCTCATTTAATATAACAGTGAGGTAATGTTTCAAAGATGTGTGTGCTGTGATTCACTTGTATTCTCTGCTTCTGAGGGGTCATTCAGGCTGAAAAGCCCAGAGAGGCTGACCTGTTTACTGGCTAAGCTTAGGACTGATAACTGACATTGTCTGGGCAGATAGATAAAGAGCATTTGGTTCTCTTTTATGCTATGCTGACAGCACATTCGTAAAGGTAATTAAACATGCAGTAGGGCATTTAAATTAAATACAGATTCACCTTATTCACTAACATTCACTTTGCAAAGTGAACATTTATGTTGCTAAGTGAATAGTCTTTAGTCGTTTAGTAAATCAACCTCATGGTTATTGGATCGCCAACGGCTTTACTGTACATTTAATGGGGGCAAGTCAGAATGAAGATGATCAGGAATATAAGCACAATATAGCACTATGACATTGACCTGAAATGTAACACGTGCGGCTTAAGAATATCATTTTGGGGAGATTAAATGTCCTGTTTTGTGAGTGTCTTTTGCTGGTCACAAATGATAGCACTTAGCTTCTTGAGGTCCCTTTATTGAAAATCTTAGCTCTGCTATTGTAGAAAGCTATAATGAAATTAGTTTTAAAAACGTTCATTTAAAAAGTCAAATTGGTCCTTGGGCATAGCTTCTGTGATTGTGAGCACCAATGTTATTTTACGGAGTCTAACTTTGTATTTCAAGGTTTAAAGGACAACAAAGCACAAATCTATGCCTTTGATTGAGTTTTGCTAAGGCTGGTAATTAGCTCAGAATATTATATTTTAAAGCTGAACAATTATCATATTAAATGATCAAATGGATGTCTACATTTAAAAAAATTAACTTTAAGAAAAATATCAGCTATTACAGGAATATTTCTCTCCACATACAACCCGTTTTTCTGTGACGCTTATCTAGATTATAATGAAACATTACAAAGTTTTCAGATTCTTTATTTTTGCTGACAAATAAAAAGAATACATGGAATTTCCTGTCATTTAAACAGGAATTGCACAAAACTCACATAGCAAGAATTCAGTCTGTCTGGGGTGTTCTGGAACTCAAGAGCTCTTAGAAGAATGTATTTTTTCATTCTTAGAAATCCTATTTCTATTTTCTATTATACTCTTCCCAGCATAACTAGCATGATTCATCTTCCTGGCCAACAGTTTTGTACTCACCTGTATCTACTTTATATATTCGGGGTGTACTGATTTATATGTGTTCCTTACAGGAATGGTTTCCAACCTTTTTCAAGTCATGATGCACAGAATTTATGTGACACATTTGGGGTTGGTTTATTAAAGGTATATAGAATGCCCTATTAGCTTACAGAAACTTGTTCACGTTGAATACCCAATCATGGGTAACAGAATTAACATGAATTACCTAAACACGGATTCACTTTATCCACTAAGCTAACATTGACTATTCATTTATTTAATCAAAAATTTCTGCCCCATTAAAAATTATACACTTTTCCTCAATTCAGACACTAAGGTTACTTTTGCAGCTACTTCATCTACAGCATTTGCCTTTCACTTGTGCACGTTTCAGTACCTAGATGACCAGGGTTTTTGTGTTTAAATATATTATCTAGGTTAGTCGATCATTCCCCATCACATTGCTTGGAGCAATAGGAGGAGGGCAGTTCAAGGTATAGTCAAGCAGTTCACCAAAAGAAATAAACAATGAGCATGAGGAACTGACAGGAGTCAAGATAGTATACAGTAATGTAGATGAGACTCACTCAAGTGGTTGTTGCCAATGGATAAGTAAGTTGAGTGTCAAACCAAAACACAAATCAAAATGGTGGGGAGGGCACTATTAACTGACTTTAATTTAGCTATGACTACAAAATTTCATTTGTTTTGTTTTAGTTTCTTTTTCCTAACATATTTTTTACTATATAATAACAGGAGAATAAAAATCTAAGATGCCGGTTACTTTGCATCTTGATCCATACCTCTTGAATTAGCTAAATTGTTTTAATGTTGACAACGTTCTGGCAACAAGTTACTGACAGTAACAGCTACAGTTGAAAAGTATCTTAGAAAAGAAGGATCCTCAAGGACCAGGCTAAGCATGAACCACTTATACAAAGTGACTTATTTGTGTGCTGTATGAAGTCTATTAAGTTAATGAAATGCTAAATCCTTGGGATTTAGTTATTAGTATCAAGTTTACTCTCAATTTCCTCACTTGTCATTCATTTTACTAGGAGCTTGGCCAATGAAACATGATAATTGGCTCTTGCTCACTCTCTGAACAAATGTTGCTGTATTTGATGTGGCATAATTTTACAGAAAATGTGATGTATCAGCTAAGTTTACAATTACTAAGACAATGTAGGGTGAATTATACTTATTATTATTATTATTATTATTATTATTATACATGATATGTTTTAGCTCACCAAAGGGAAGAACTAGGGACTGGGCGTAAGGCTGGGTACTTTTTTAAATTCATTTTACTCAAATAAACTTTGGGTCACTGGACATGCAACATGCAGCATAAGACACACATCATGCAAATCATCAACTATAAATGACCAGCAATGGCATTCCACAAATGCAGTATGTATGTATATGTATGTATATTCAGCATATATCAAACATGGTATATAAAGTGTATGCAGAACTGAGATTCATTTTATGTAATGTAGATGCAATTTAGATAACATGTACACATTAAAGACTTTCTGGAAATCACAGTCAGTTAAAGAAAACTAGCTCATAACAGATACAGTCTCTGAAAACCAAATAAGAACAGGGAAATGCTCCAACGATTGATGCTCAAGTTTGTTTTGTGAAGTTTTGTAGTAAGGTACCACACAATTAATTATTATTAACACTTATTATTCTGTTATTATTTTAGCAGGCCTCCACATTTTATTAAACTTCTGTACATATCCTCGATTTTATACACAGTTTTTATAGGGCAATGTTTTATTTACCAAGAACATGTAATTATTAAAGAAAAAATCTATTTTAATTTTTCCACTCTGTAACATAATTTGAGGATAACTAAAGGAGAAGGAGAACTGTAATTATAGGATAACTAAACATAATAGCAGCCCTTCTTTTTTCCATATGGGACAGAGACCCTTTGGGCGGGAATGGGAGGGGGGGTGGGGTCACACAAAGCCCCCCTTCTTCAGGGCTAGAAAAAAATCTGAAAACATTTATGAAGGATAGGTATGTACGTACAAAGTATAGAATGCAAATTACCATATGCAAGGCTAAAAATTACTTTATACAGTATATACTTAAAACCATGTGATGAATCAGAACTATTCCCAATAAACAGGAAAAACCTAACAAGTATTGAGAAATGTAAAAACCCATAAGATACAGTGCAGAATATAAAGATAAAATTCTCAGAATCACTGTGATTTCACAAAACGTTTTGACTAACAACAGAACAATTTGCCTCTATTCACAGCATGGATGTGAACTGCCAAGCAATAAAATGAACCAGTCAAAATAAACAGTAAGAAAAAAATTACGCACAAAGGTATTCATAATAACTAAGCGTGAAAGTTTGAAATGTTTAAAAGCAAAACTAACTTTGCTACCATAATAATACTTTTTGTTCAATAGATAAATAAACCCATCATAATATTGCAACAATGAATAACATATACAGGGGTTGATTTACTTAAACTGGAGAATGCAAAGTCTGGTGCAGCTCTGCATAGAAATCAATCAGCTTCCAGATTTTATTGTTAAGCTTAAAGTGGTAGTAAACCGCCTATTATTTTCAGCCAAGGAAGCTGCCATCTTGGCCTCTGTTTAATCTACAACTGCCATGATGCTGCACATGTGAACAGCTATGACATTAGCCATTGGATGGTTTGACAGTTTGGTTTAGAGTACAACCAATGGGAGTGTTATATTTCTGTCACGTGCCGGAAATATGACTGGTTTTTAACCTGTTAAATGCATGGGTTTACTACCACTTTAATTAAACAATCTGAAGTTTAAAGCTGATTGGCTACCATGCACACCTGCACCAGATTTTGGCTTCTTTAGTTTTAGTTAACCAGCCCCACTGTATTAAGGCTATGACTAAGGCTACACACTGAAACACGTAAGTAAGCCCTGTATTATTTTTTTCACCACTCTTTACATCCCTTTGGCGGGTTCGGAATCTTTTGCATGACAGCCACCTGCCAGCTCAATGGCTGTGCTGCACTCAGCTCTCCTCTGTTGCAAGCTCAAGCAGAACTGCGTTTACTTGAATATTAGTGTTTACTTATGTTGTGGAATAAATGGACACATGCTTTTATTAACATGTGCGATGTGGCCACTTTCATTTTTTCTTTTTCGACTTTTCTTTATCTACACCCCCACTGCATGTTGGAAACATCATGATGTAATAATTGTATATATCATGTAAAGAGGTGCTGGGAACTGTTATAGTAATGTTTACTTGCAGAGTGTCATAAACTAATCAAAATTTAATTAAAATGCAGATATATCAGGAAAAAAACAACTTTATATACTTTAGTATATTGCAGTTAACCAATTATTAAATATGGCGGCTGCATTCATTTTCCTTTGTAGCCTTTTTTCCCTTATTTTTACCTGGTAATCCAGACACTACAACACTCCCTATGTTAGTGATTAAACTTTATGAAGGAGTAACAGAGCCACCCTTGAACAGCATATTGTCAGTCCAGGGAGAAGGTAGTGCTAGCCCATGCATTCATCATTTTTTTTGTTCAGCCAGTAGGTTGAATGAAAAAAAATGATCCAGTTCCCCCCATTAACACATTTGATGTGGATGAGGGAATCCTCCCGCTGTGCTATCGTGTTCTGATGGCGGGGAGCTTTCCCCTCCATCAGAATACAATGATCTGTGCTGTTAGCTATAGTCGGTGGCACCAATCGATTGGAAAAAACTCGACAGGCTGATTGTACAGAAGTTGATCAGTTGATCAGTAGATCGATTTCTGTACAACCAGGGTGCCTATACATGAATTGAAATTTGGCTGGTCCCTGCTGAACCTGCAGAATTTCGCTCCATGTATGCCCAGTTTAGACTAGAAGATTTAGATGGACTTGACTAACAAATTAAAGCTGAACTCCAGCTAACACTTTATAAGCAGTTACAGCAACAATGTTTTTCCTTTTGGGACAAAAGGTTTGACATAAATTAATAAAAGCTGACCATTGTGAGCAGTGTCAATGGTAAATAGTTTATCTCAATCTTCTGTCACTTTTGCTGGACAGCTTGGTTTGTTAAAGAAAGTTGAAAATGAACATACTTACTGTCTGGATCAATAAAGGAAAATAAAGGAGAGTAAGCCTTAAAAAAAAACTAATGGGGCCACCACATTTAACTGTTGACATGAGGAATCAATTAGTTCTAAAGACATTTGTGTAAATTAAAATAAGATGTAAATGTGAAATAAAAAGTAATATATTAAATAATACATTTAAAAAAAGGTGACAGCAATGTCTGGGAATGTGTACAGGAATGCCAATGGTCATAACTTTTTATGGTTAGTTATTATGAGTATCCTTGTGTTTATTTTTTATTTATTACTTAATATTCATTGCCGCTGTTTTTTTTTACATTGGGCAGTTCATTACCATGTTATGAACTCACTGTCATTTTGCTGATTTTCCGTTGTTAGTCAAAACTTTTAGTGAAATTACAGTGATTCTAAGAATTTTATCTACTTATTCTGCACTATATCTTATGGGCTTTTACATTTCACAATATGTTTTAGGTTTCTCCTGTTTTTTTAGGAAACGTTCCAAATCATACCTTAGATTGTAAGCTCCTTGAGGGTAGGGATTGATGTAAATGTACAATATATATGTAAATCGCTGTGTAAATTGACAGCGCTATATAAGTAGCTGAAATAAATAATAAATAAATAAATCACACGGTTTTACGTATATTTTATGTAGTTTGATTTTTATCCTTGGATGTGGTCATTTGCATTCTATACTTTGTACTTATATACCTATTCTTCATATTATATTCTATATTAATATTCTTCATAACCCATCCTCAAGAGGGGGGTTTTGGTGTGGCCCTTGAAACATGTTGGCTGCTTTCTGTGTTCCTTCTGTGAACCAATTTTATCATTAAATGATTTTAGACTCTTGGACATTTGCCTGGCACTCTTTTTAGATTATGTACAGTTTATTGTCATCTGTGTCCCTTTGTTGAGATTTCCCTTCACTTCCTGTCCTGAGGACATAACAGGAAGAGAGAAGAAAACCCTCCAAGGTGAACTAGAAAAGGTATCCTCACTGGAAGACTTTCCTCTGTTCCTAAGTGCTGGTGACAACTGAAATTTCTCATCACTTTAGTCCCTGTGACAGTGGTCGCCAGAACAAGTAGAGAAAGTAAAAATCTGATATAGGTTCTGTCCTTTCACCACTGGATATTTGGGCCTTACACACCTATTAAACCTATGACATTGAGAGAGGTTAGTACCAACATATGACAACACTTTGTCACTGAATGAAAATGCTTATTAGGAAATGATGGATCAACACAGTTTTTAGACATGTCTGTAAACAGTTCACCCTTCTGTTGTTAGTTCAGAGATGACATTAACAGAAATAGCTTAATATATGAGAATACCAGAAATATGGTGCCTTTGTTACATGGAAGGTAATGTCCATTTAGTGTATCAACAGTTATTTCTGCTTTTTCTGAACATTTTTCTGAGATTCTACTGCTTACCTTTGTTTTGTTTCCAAAATAGAGATCGGAAATGTTTCCCTTTGACTGTAGTAACACATTGCAACATTTCACTCAGACTGTAATGAGGTGATGAGATTGTAAATCCAATCTTTGGATCCCATTCCATTCCAGGCTGGTTGACTTCAAATGCATTATGGTACTGAAAAAGAATAAACACTTTAGGATGAGAACTCTATCCACTAACTTCTTATATGGTGCATATAAATAACAAAAAGTGATATGATGTGGAGAAAACAATCTGATTTTTCAGAAAGCAGAGGCATTGAAGCACTTTGGGTGGGATAAAGCCTCCA
Source organism: Glandirana rugosa (assembly GCA_018402905.1). Classification (NCBI taxonomy): domain Eukaryota; kingdom Metazoa; phylum Chordata; class Amphibia; order Anura; family Ranidae; genus Glandirana; species Glandirana rugosa. The sequence continues at coordinate 165,852 of BLSH010066420.1, read as the reverse complement.
TTCCCAGGTCCACATCTTACCTGGTTACCAAACCCCATTATTATTCTCAGCTATCTATGGGCCTTTAAATATGTGAACTGCCTGATGCCTGGGGCTCTAAATCTGTCTGTCATAGAAGCATTCTGCTTGGTGAAAAGTCAGAGCTCTGACAGAACATTAATAAATGTACAGGTGCTGCCTATTTGTATTCCTGTTAGTGAGGAGGTCTGTTAGTGTAATTTACAGAAGAGTGAATGCTTTGTTTGTTTTAATCTATAGACTTGTTGTACAAAGCCCTCCTGCATTGAAATGGTGTTTGATGCTTTGCTAAATAAAAGTGCCGGACAAACCAGCTTGGTCTGTTTCTAATATATATATATATATATATATATATATATATATATATATATATATATATACTGTATATGTTAGAGGGAAAGCAAGCAAGCAAAAGTTCTATTTACTGTGCTGCATACAGCATCACATATAGCTCTGTGCTCAAAAAGATATTGCAGCCGATCACATGCTTGTTATCTTTTTGAAACTTGAATATAAAAAATCCCCGGTTAAATGGTTACTTGAACCAGTTTGAATGGTTACTATCAATTGCACAAAAGTTCGAATACCTCTGCAAGATGTAATGTGTAATTTTTCTGTACTCATATCTAATAAATCATAGTAAAATGTGTCATGTAAGATACTGGCCCCTAGTGGACAAATTGTATATAGCTGTAATATCTGAAGAGTTCATCTCCGCAATTGCTCGTTGGGGTGATCATCCTGCTGTTTATTTATTACAGGTAGTTATAAAGCGCCAGCAATTTACACAGCATTTACATATATACTGTATTGTACATTAACAGTCCCTTCCCTCAAGCAGCTTACAATCTAAGGTCCCTAACTCACATTCATACATACACAATTTAGACAGGAAACAATGAATTCACCAGCATGTGTTTGGTGTGTGGGAAGAAACCGGAATACCTGAAAGAAGCCCACGCAGACACAGGAAGAACATGCAAACTCTGTAGGTAGTGCCATGGTTGGGATTCACACCGACAACTCTAGTGCTGCTATGTGGAAGTACTAATCACTTAGCCACTGTGCTGCCCAGTGGTTTGCATTTATCCACAGCTGTTTATGTTATCATGGAACACTTTTAAAAATGTCAAGGCTAGTGGCATTAATACTTAAAGTTCACTTGCACAGTGACGGGTGTAATGTTCTTGACTCTGTCAACACTTATGAAAATGGAATCCCTAAACTTAACTTTAGAAGAAAAGCCCATTCCCTCAACTGTATTTATCCATCATGTAAGGAAAGTAGAATTAGATCTGAATGTCTGATTTATTAAGCATGCTGGCTGAGTGGGAGGTGAAGGGGATAAGGATCATTACAGATGAAAAAACGTTGCCTTGAGGTTCACTTTAAAACATAGTTTATAATCTTAGAATCTTTTCTGCCTTCCTAACAAAATGGACTTCATTTGATCTTTTTTAGTATATCATATCTGATTTTATGTGAAGTCAAACTTTCATTGTGTTTACTTGACCAACTAATTAGTTCCTTTAACTGATCTGCAGTAGCTTTCAGTTAGAGATATATAGGGAGGTCAAGGCACTGAGGTTAAGACATAACTCAATAGAGAAATTGCCAGTGCACGTTTTTTAATTTCTTCTGAAATCCATGCGCATGATCTGACTGCCCTGCTTTCTATTATCTACAGAGATCAGCAAACTTTCTGAATAAATGACCTTTACTGATTTTGGAGGGGGTGGGCTGTGGTCAGTGTGAGTAGAAAGTGCCCTGACATCAATGGGATAAAAGAATGCCCATCATTAGTGGGAGGAATATTGTCCCATTGTTGGTATTAAGGGACAAAATAGTGCCCCATCATTCATGTTGATGGGAGTGGTGCCTCCCATTGTTGTTATCAGGGGAAAGAATTGTGGCCCATCATTGGTGCCAGTGGAAAAAATAGTTCCCTGCAGTTGGTGTCCGTGAGAGAAATTGCGTCCTATCATTGGTGTCAGTGGGAAAAATAGTTGGTATCAGTGACAGGAATTATGCCCCTTCGTTGGTATAGAAGGAATAGTGTCCTTTATCAGTGGGAGAAATATTGTCCCAAAGGTCTGATAAAGGCAAGCTGGGGGGGGGGGGGGGAGTGAGAGTGAAAGTGAGAAGATGAAAGGCACTGATGGCACTGGAGGGCAGAGCACCAGAAGCAGTAGAATTGATACTATTTTGGTGCAGCATCACTTCTGCAACTCACAGGAACTGCTACTCAGATTGGGATTGAGATTGAGCCCTGGTTCACATTGCAGTGGCATGCGAATGGACATGTCAAATCGCATGCCAAATGGGCGGCCATTGGCAAAAACGGTGCGATATCGCATTTGCGATGCTGCACCGATTCCCAAAAGTAGTTTCTGTATTACGTTTGGTGACTATGGGGTGCGATTTTAATATACATCTGTGCAGAAACCTGCACAGATGTTTCTGAAATCGCCCCCAAAGTCGGGACTGACATGCGTGAATGAAATTGTGCGAGTTCAGCTGAACTCGCACAATTTCATTCCCACTGTCAGTGTGAACCTGGGCTTATTGTTTGAAAAATGCAGTGTGCTGGCTGCAGAGCAATAAAGTAACAAGTAAGGTGTTGGTTAGTGTATAAGTATTGCTACAGTATTCTTTGATTTCCTCTTACTGAATCAGGCACGACCCATTTCGCAATTCTAAAATAATCAAAATTGATTTCAACGTTTTTTTAGTCTCTTACGTTTTTATATGAAGTCAAACTTTCACCATGCTCATAGGCATGCACACATGGTGTGCCAAGTGTGCACACCCTAATCACCCCTTGTGACACATATTCCCCCTGTTTAGACCCCTGATATTTCATCAAATAAAAATGTTCTTTTTTTTTCTACTAAACAATTGTAAAAAAAAAAATTGTAAAAAATAATGCAAAATAAAAATAATAGAAATAAAAACTACAGACACGGGGGCATGTCCAAGATGGCGCTGGGAGGTTTTAGCACAGCTCCGCCATCCGAATCACTTATCCTCTTAATTATCGGTGCAGGATTCGCTGAATAGGCCTCTAGAGGATCCTTGGAACCGATAATTCACGCCCGGCTACAAAAAAAAAGGCTCGGCTCAGAAGAAAGGCAAAAAGGGAGATCGACTGGAAGTCCAGGCCAAAGCATCTGCCTCTGTTATTACTACCCCGCAGCCAAGACAGACGGGCCTTATGGCGGAGGCACCTGATACTGCTGCGGGCTCTCCAGAGTATGTGGCAGACCTCATGCAGGCCATAGTCGCATGCTGCACCTCCCTGGTGGAGAAAATGGAATTTATGTCCACAGAAATTGGCCTGATCAGGGGAGATCTGGATGGATTCCGCGGCCACCTCACGCAGGCGGAGCAGCGCATTTCCTCAGCTGAGTACATACAGTGGGATCACACGGCTGACCTCCACACCCTCAAAGCCAAAGTCAAACACCTGGAGGCCAGAGCTGAAGATGCTGAGAACTTAAATCAACGCAACAACCTCCGCATTCTGGGTCTGCCAGAGGGTGCTGAAAGTAACAACCCCACATTCTTTACTGAGACTTTGCTTCAAACCCTGCCTCCCCAGGCTTAGTTTTCAGCTCATTTTGTGGTGGAACAGGCGCACTGCATCCCCCCACCGGGGGACCCCAGGACGCCCCACCGCATGCATTTATCTTTAAATTACTGAATTTCCACAATAGGAACATGATCCTGGGGGAGGCCCGCAATGTGGGGAAACTGAAATATGAAAACACTAAACTCCTCATTTTCCCTGTCTATTCCATCGAGACCCAGCGTCTGAGAAAATCGTTTGATCATGTCCAGGCTCGCCTTAGGGCTAAAGGGCTCAAATACAGCGTTATTTTCCTGGCAAAAGTCTGAGTTCAAGATGGAGAATGGGTGCGTTTCTTCATGTCACCTGAGGAGGCGCCTTCCTGGCTGGACAGGCGGGAGGGATGATGGAGATTGTAGTTCTTTGCCCGTCTCCATCTAGGTAAATACTTCAAGTATGCTATGTGCCTTCCTTTTCCACTTCTATATCTGACACCTGGATATGGGGGGCATTCCTCACTTCCTTTGTTGCTGCCTGGCCCATATGCTCCCCTGGACCCCTGAGACTTGGGAATTTATTAGCCTCCACTGATCCGCCATGGGACCTGAAGGCCTGTATGCACTTTGGGTTGCCTCTCTGTTTTGGGGGTATTGTTCTTTTTCCCTTTTTGGGTTTTTCGTAACATGAACAATAACTGTTGAAGAATTCTGTCAAGGGTTGACAACCACTTTACTTCCCCTAGTCTTTCAATTTTTGAAGGCCCGTAAGCCCCATATCTGCATACTCCAAGAGACCCATCTAGTGGGGAAAAAAACACTTAGCCTTAAAAAGCCATGGGTGGGCCACCAATATAATTCAAGTTATTCCAATTCTGCCAGGGGTGTGAGTATCCTTATACACAAGTCACTACAGTTCAGGCTCCTGGATTTAGACTTGGATTCTGACGGCAGATATGTAATAATACATGCTATGATAGAATGTCTGGAAGTTGTGTTGGTGGGGCTGTACATTCCTCCTCTGGCCTCTATCAGGCTGTTTCATAAAATTACTGCTCTTGTTGCCAGGTTCTAGACAGATAATGTTGACTTCATGTGTGATTTTAATATGCCCCCTAACCCTGAGCTGGACCATTTTACGTCAACGGGAACTCCTCTGGCACGGGACGCCTGGCAGTGGAGGCACCCCCTTGAGAGAGCTTTCACATGCCCCTTATAAAACCCAATCCCGCATTGATCTGGCATTTGTCGTTGGCCCACTCCTGCCCAAACTGTAGCAGGTATCTATACTGCCGAGGGGGATCTAGCATCAAGCACCAGTGATGATTCAGCTTTCCCTGGTGGGATCCCCCTCGGACCAGCTGTGTCGGCTATCTAGATACTGGATATCTAGTCCAGAGGTGGAGGAGGGGATTTGGCAGCAGTTGCATACATACTGGGATCTTAATCCTGACCCTGCCTCGAAGGAGATGGTCTGGGATGGGTTTAAAGCCTATTGCAGGGGCCACTACCAAACATTTATAGGTTGAGTTCGCAGGAGGGTGAAGGCTGAGTTGGTGAGGGTGGAGGAGGTTGCCATGTCCTTAGAAAGACAATATGTCTAGACTAGGGACCCACTACTCCACGACTGGCTTCAGGAAAGCACCAGAGCAGTTCTTTTACTCCGCACCTCCCTGACAAAAAAGAAGTTACTACAGCAGTCACAGAGAATTTTTGAAGAGGGGGAGCGCAATGGTAGATTGTTGGCCTGGTTGGCTAGAGAACAGTCCTCGTCCATGTCTGTATCTAGTATAGTTGACGGACACGGGACCAGACGGACCGTGTCTAGGGAGATAGCTGACACTTTTGCTTCCTATTACGCTACACTTTATACCTCGCAAGTAGACTACTCCATTGATGAGCTCATAACTTACCTTTCTGACGTTGACTTCCCGGTTCTAACAGAGACATATAGAGATCAACTGGACTCTCCTATTACGATTAGGGAGGTGCAGAGGGCACTGGCTTCTCTACAGGCGGGAAAGACACCAGGACCTGATGGTTTCCCGGCTGAATTTTATAAGGTGTATCTGGATGACTTAGCTCCAAGATTTCAATCTTTATTCACCAACTCCTTGAAATCAGGGTCCCTACCCCCCTCCATGTCAGTAATAGTAGTAATGCCCAAACCTGGCAGGGGCCCGGAGCTTTGCAAGTCCTACCGCCCAATATCCCTGATCAATGTGGATGCCAAGGTGCTTGCAAAGATCTTGGCTAGTAGTTTGAATAGGATTATTACGGCTCTGGTGTACCCTGAACAATCCGGGTTCATGCCGGGTATAGGGCCAACAATAGCCTCCTTAGTGGTTATCCCGAGTGTGGCTCGAGGTTAATTTTCATTACCAAAATCGGTAACCCCAAGCCACACTCAAGATCGCATCGCAGTATCCAGGCAAAATTACTTACCTTGTCCCCTAGATTTTGCAATGTCCCCCCGCTGTGTCCTTCAGCGGACTCTTCGCCCAATGCCTCTGGATGCCGAGCTCTGTTTCCTGCGAGCATCGCGTTGCATGGGGGCGGAACCCGGCGGCAAATTCAAAAAGTGAAACACACATGACACATACAGTACACTGTAATCTGTAAGATTACATTACTGTATCAAATCATTTCACACCCCTTTAGTCCCTAGTGCTTTGTCCAGTGCCCTACATGCACTTTTATATTATATATGCCATTCTTTCTGCCTGAAAACTTGAGAATGTCCATGGCATCCAAAAAGCTCCCCTTTATATCAAAAGCAGTTTCGGACCAGCTAGAAAACAGCGATGGTAAATAAGAATCACTTGCAGAACTGAGCGATACTGATTTGTGGGGAAATTCATCATGAGACACCGAAAGTGACAACAGCGACAATTCTGCAACTGAGCAAATTTCAGTGTTTTGATTTGATTACATTATTGAATACATTTTATTATTATTATATTAATATTTTTGATAATTATTTATAGTTACTTATTATATATTATACTATCATTTATGATTTCGTTGTCTCAAACTTTATCATACCCAGGATGTCTACTAGACAGATTTAAGTGAATTATTCCTAAGAATTACAGGCCTACAATATAAATGTATGTCAAAAATCTGACATAATCAGACATAAACCGCCAGGGAGGTTAATATCTGCAGACTATTCACCCATATAGATAAGGCTGAGGACAGAAATGCTGGAGTGGTAGCCATGTTGGATGCCGAAAAAGCATTAGACTCTGTGGAGTGGGGGTTCCTATGGGTGGTCTTGGAGTCCTTCGGCTTTGGGCTGAGATTCATTTCCTGGATTAAACTTCTATATGCAGACCCAACGGCCAGAGTCAGAGTGAATGGCTTACTATCTGCCCCATTTAATCTAAGTAGGGGGACAAGACAGGGTGAAGGGAATTCAGGCTAGTGTTCTCCAAGAAAAAGTGTCTACGCAGATGACACGCTGTGATATCTGGCTGATGCTGGAGACTCTTTGAGGTCTGCCCCTGAGATTGTTGACCAATTTGGTAGATTCTCTGGGATTCGCACTAACTGAGATAAGTCCCTGCTTTTTTCCATTCATCCTCTGGGTTCTGGGGTCGAGACTCATATCCCACTCCAATAGGTGGAGGACTTCAAATATCTGTGAGTGAAGGTTCGATGTTCTTTGGTAGCATATCTAGAGGACAATCTATCTCCCTTAATTACCCAATTTGTTGGGAAATGCCAGACCTGGAAATACCTGCCACTGTCGCAGGTGGGCAGAGTCAACTTACTTAAAATGGTCTACTTGCCCAAGTTTCTCTATTTCTTCAGGAACACCCCGATCCCCATCCCTAAGTCGGTCTTTCGCAAACTGGATAGTTTTATGGTCTGCCTTGTCTGGGGGGGGACCCCGTGGCTATCGCTAAAGACGCTCCAGCTCCCTCTTTCACAGGGGGGATTGGCATTGCCGAACCTCCAGCTTTATTACTGGGCGGCAGTAATGGTGACAATTCGGTGGTGGTTCGACCAATCCAGGCAACACCCGGTGGTGAAGTTGGAGGCATCTGTACTGTGGTCCTATGCGGCCTTGACAAACCTGGTTTACAAGGGGCCTAGGGCACACCCTGACATGATGACTTCTATGAAGATGACAGTTTGAGTATCGCACCAGGCCAGGGTAATATTTAAGTCTACTGATACCTTATCTTCCCATACTCCACTGTGGGGTAATCCACAGCTTTCACACTTTTACACAATGCCTGATCCCAAACTGTGAGTGGACAGGGGGATCACAGCCCTTAAGCATATTTATTTTGATGGCAGATTTCCCTCCTTTTCGGTGCTTAGAGAGAAATATAATTTTCCTCCATCTATGACCTTCAGATACTATCAGCTTAAACACGCAGCACAGGCACAACCCGTTACATCTGCAGACTGACTTGGTGGAGCGTCTGCTGACATCGAAGATTTTGGAGAAGCCTTTGTCCTCACTATATCTCTACCTTTCAGTGGCTTATACTAAGGTGCATGACAAATGGAAAATAGATATTCCGGAGCTGACAGAGGGGGACTTGGAGGTTTCGGTTGAAAGTTATATCACCACTATGATTTCAGCTAGAGACCATTTCATACAATTGAAATTCTTACACAGGGCATATTACACTCCCAACACGATTGGCGAATATTTACCCTAACGTTAGTCCCCTGTGTTCAAGATGCCAATCTTCCCCCGGGAATTTTTTGCACATGGTGTGGACATGTCCCCATATCTGACCATTCTGGGAGGGAGTGATTGGGAGACTGAACCACTTTGGAGACTGGACCCTTAGGCAGGATCTATGTATGGCTCTCCTGGGAGTTTTGGAGGATGTGGCAGCCACCAGACATGGGAATCTATTCCTTTTCTTTGCCCTATACTATGCTAAACTATAGACATAGTATAGCATAGCCAATATAGACATAGTATAGCATAGCCTATACTATGCTATACTATGCTAGATGTGAAATCCCCCTTAGATGGAAACAGCCTGATCCCCCAACAGTTAACACATGGATAAGTTCAGTGAATTTTGTTTTGCCATTGTATAAATTAACTTATGAGAGCAGGAACTGTCCTAAAAACTTTGATAAGGTTTGGTCTCAGTGGATAGATGCCTATGGCTCTTCAGCCTAAAGTGAATTGTGGTTGGATACCTGGTAAGTTGAACTTTGTAATGCAGGTTTTTTTGGAGTATTGGAACTTGCAGTATCCCTGCAATGATATGTACTGACTGTGTCTTTTGTATTTATCAAACTTTACTTTCTCTGTTAAAAAAAAAAAAAAAAACTATGGACACCGTCCACTGCCATACAGATACCAATCTCTGCCCTTATGACACCATCCACTGCTCTACTGACACCATACACTGCTCTACCTACACCATCAGTATATATACACATGCACACGCACGCATATGTGTTTTAGCTTTGGGATGCACACCCTAATTCAATAGGCTTTGCACACATATGACCATGCTAATAACAAAATTACAACCTGTGCACAACCTAATCAATTATTAAAAGTGCATAAGAAAATAAATAAAATAACAAAAAAAAGGATAGCGTCTAACAACATTTTAGGAGGTTTAATAATGAAGGCCTGACTGGATTAAAATGTTGGACTGTGGAAAAAATAGTACTGGAAAGGGAGTGATTATATTATTATGATTAATATTATTATTTGAATTTGATTATATTAGGCAATTGAGTTTCAAAGAATCTTGGTGGATCTTTAAGATCAAAGTCCTGGCACCCAGAGGTCTCAATTTAGATTTAGATCTTAATTGCTTTTTTAGGGCCCTTTCACACCTGCATGTCCGTTTTCACGGACTCTGCTTGCTCAGCAAGGATCAATCCATTGATCCCCGCTGAGCAGGCGGATGACAGCTCCGTCTCTGCTCACTGTGTTGAGACAGACCTGTCAGATCCCCACTCTCCTCTATGGATGAAAACAGATCCGCCTGTCCATTTTCATCTGATACAATAGACAGATGGAAAATAGGGTTTCCATCCGCCTGGATTTACCAGAGCGGATCAGATAGGATGTCAGCGAACATATCACCACTGTCATCCATCGCTCCATAGAGTTGTATGGAGCGTCCATTCAGGTCCCCCTGAAAATCTGACAGGCGGACCTGTACGGTCCACATGTGTGAAAGGACCCTTAGTGATTTGTAATCTGGTCCTGTAATAATGCATATATGTTTTTGCATCTTTGTAGACATAGCTTTATATTTTTATAACTGTAAGCATATTTTATTTGGTTTTAATTAGTAGTGAGTAGTTGTTGCGATATGCGCTGAGCACTGCATGTAGGTGTATTTTAAAAAGATTTTAGTTCATTAGTATTTACTTTAAACAGTGGATTAGGGTTTAAGATTATATTTATAGTGCTTTTATGAGTGGTATATTCAATTAGTGAAGGGGAATATTAAGGTTCATGTATTTATTTATTATGTACCAGCAGTCCTCACTCTGCCCAAGTCTTACTACATTCACTCACAGCTGTTTGTTTAATGTTTTTACCAGCTGAGTTCAAGCAGATTGCTATGGTGACACCCAAGCAGGATCGCCTCCGAGCTGCTGCTCTGCGTGTCCATTCACACACAAAGCGGCAGCTAGGCCCCGCCCCCCCCTCTCCACATTGGCTCACTGGCTGTGATTCTCAGCCAAGGAGGAGGGAGAGTCCCCAGAGGGCTAAAGCTCTCGTGCACATTGCTGGATTGCAATGGGGTTCAGGTAAGTATTAGGGGGGCTAGATGGCTGCTGCAGACAGAAGGTTTTTTACCTTCATGCATAGAATGAAAAAATCTTGAGCCCACCACTTTAACTATTGCTTTCATTTAATAAATCTGTCAGTGAACACTATGAGAAATCTTTGTACTGTTCAGGCTGGAACTATTTTTTATGAGAGCTGGGTGATACTTGGAAGTGAGTGGAGGAGACTGGACCATGGCTTCCTTTCCCTAAAAGGGACACTTGCGCTTTTGTAAAAAATAATAATATTCATACACTTGCGCTTTTGACCTCATTTTAAATGCGAGGTCCTATATTGAAGGTGAGCAGTTTGGTGTACCACAGGGTGAAGATTGCATACTGCACAGTGGGAGTCTGTTAACTTGAATGGGGAATACAGCGTGTTTTCAACGCACAAACGTTTTGTGGTTTTCACAGACTATTCGAATTGTTGGAATGTATACGTTTGTATTAGTGCACTTTGTTTATATATATAATTGTGTTTGTCACATAATGCATGTAATAGTTGTATATTTGTTGATGCATTTTTATTTTATATATAATAATTGCTTCTGTGGGCAGGTCTGCACTTTTTGGCTATTTTATCAAACTTTCATCATGTTTACTCAGCTCTTGTGTGATTATACAGTCCATATCAGGGACAGTGATCCAGTCATGGGAAAAGACTTGATTGTAGTCTATATGAAGAGCATCAAATACAATGTGTGCAGCTTAAATGCTCAAAACCTGGTCTTGTTTTGTCTGATACTTAAGATTTTGTTTTACAGAAAAGGAAGGATATTGGAGTGACATATTGCAGTTCCACTCCCATTCCATACTTAAGTAATTGGTTCCATATTTCCCCCTCCTATCCATCTATTTCAACATACACTTGTCTGTTCTGTTAAATAAGGGCAGGTGTTTATTGTGATTCCAAAGCAAACACACAGTTCATCCCATAGGAACTGTCAATCACAACAAGTCTTTATGACAGTATCTGTAGTTTATCTCATCACTGCAGTATGCATAGAACTAAACTACATCCAGACACAATATACTTGGGGGTTTCTAAAAACAAATAGACTGTTCACTTTGCAAAAGAAGTTACGATGTGCAGTGGAATTATCCCCGGAGCTTAGTGAATGTGGTGCAATTCAGGTGCACATAAAAAAACAGCATTTTCACTTGCACATGATTAGACGATGGAAGTCAGTAGAGCTGCAGAGTGCACCTTCCCTTGTAAAGTGAACAGCCTATATAACTTTAGGAAATCAACTTCTTGCTCTTTTCAGGGAAGTCTGGATGAAATGATCTCCATGTAAAGCCTCTTATTTTAGTCTATGCCAGGACAGGATAAACAACGCAATTCTGTTAGTAGTGTATCTTTGCTTTCCTTGCCTTTTTTTCACTGATCATTAACAATATTTTGTATTTCTGATATGTATTTCTACTAAATGACAGTCCTTCCTATTGTTATATGTTAATATTAATTGAGCTTAAGTGTGGCGCTGCCTTAATGGAACACCATGTGCTAAACAATTGAGGGCCCATTCACACATTTGCACTAACATGCAGTAAAACATGCATTTTACCATGCATTAAGTGAACACATATACAGCAGTGCGCTGTGGCTAATGGGATGGAGGAATGGCTTGCCACAAACGCTTAATTAATGGATTGTGTATGACTTCAAGAATCACAGGATATACAATTAGTATATTTAAAGCACAGCTTTAAACACTTTTTTTTACATTTAGGATTTCTTTTTGCTTTTTTTTTTAATCCCTGTGACACCAGCACAAAAAAATAGGGGAATGGGGTTACCAGAATGAGAAGGTACAAACTCAAACATGGAAGAGTAAGACCATTGGGGTAAGGGGATAAAAAAACACGACCACAGTGTCCCTAATTTTTTT
>BLSH010066420.1:139878-153585 GCA_018402905.1 Glandirana rugosa | reverse complement strand
CATTGCAAACTTGGTAGAAGTTTTAACAGGTCTTCATTCCCATTGAAGAGCATTCCCATCACATCTCTTGTTCTGACCCCCCCCCCCCCCACCACCACCAGGGTAGAGCCGTCCTCAACAATGGGGACACAAAGCAGTAAGAATCTCACAGAGGTTTCATTCCCTTTAGAAGTTTTCAACAAATAATTTTGGCTGGACTTGGACACAGGATCACAGCCCATCTGTAAAATGAGGAGGCTGCTATACATTCCTTTGTGGCAGTCCATGTGTCGAAAATCTGGCGCTTCTCTGCTCCCCAGCCGCTGCATGTTATACTTGCTCCCCTGCCAGTCACTGTGGTTCCACATGCCTGCTCATATATCACAACAGATCGAGTGAGCCATAGGAAAAACCACCTCTAAATCTGAGACCCATGCCACGTTTGCCCTTGAACTTAAGCTTCTTCAAGCTTTTGTGAAGCATTTTTATGTGCATTTATACACACATTTCTTAGGCTTGAGTTTTCCTATTTTAGGAAAGCTTGTAACTATGAAAAGGAGATGCAGAAAAACTGGGTGAAAAATATATTATATGTGGCATTTGTTAGGACCTCCTATTGCAGTCTATGGGGACCCAAAAACGCTCATGTTACAACACACTTCAAGCAACACATCACTCAGGTCAGGAAACTAGGTTCACAGTTGGCAGCAGTCTGTGGAGTAGAAATTTGTTTTTGATGTTCACATGTTAGTACAGTGTTAATGTAATGGCATCTATATGACACAGCAGCATAAAAGTTGCTGACTTGTGTTACGCTGTATTGCCAACAGTTCCTAAATGCTAAAGGGTTGCTTTAATACACTTAGAAAATTCTTGTATATATTTTACAGCATTAGGGGGATTTCCTGAGGATCAGTTGTGTTATTAAAGGAATTTACCGAATGTATTATTTCCCTGCATGTTTAGTTAAGATTTAGCGAAGGAGAGTTAGTGAAGCAATAAATCAGTACCGATTATTTCTACTTGGTATGGTAATGTATTATAGAGTGTAGAGACTTCTGCCCTCCCAGAGAACATTACATGTTGTAATATGTATTTAGTTGTACCTACTCATTAGTATATATATATATTTATATATAGCTTTTCTGATTTTACAGCCAAGACACTGATATCCAAATACCATAATACACTCAGGGAATGTTAAAGACATGCTTCACATGCTCCACAAAAAAAAAAATAGTTTAGGTGAAAGATGATTAAAACTTATCTCTAGTCAAATGTTTTGCATAAAGTAGAAAAGTATTAGAACCCCTGTAAGGCTTTTTTTAAAATTTGTGTTCCCACTAAGTAGATTTACTCCCTCTTTTTGCCCAGCATCCAATTGTCATTGAGACAGAAAGTGATGGGAAATCCTCAATTCATCCTTGTCTCTTGAGTTGCTATCCTGTGCTTTCATCCTTTCACAAGGGCATCCAATGAAGACAAGTGGATTTTTTTAAACACACATTACAAGGGAATGACTCCTTCAAGAAACTGGCCTTGAAAAATGCCATACCACCATTACTGGAGTGCATGTAGATAAGGGTGGCTGTGAAGAGGCTGCAGGACTGAGATACACCAAAAGAATCAAGAAGTAGAAGCAACTGCCTTTTAGCTAACCAAATGTTACTCAGTTGGGGTTTACATCTGCGTTAATAAAAGTCCTACTTCTGCGCCCTGCATGTGAAGATTTATTGTTTTGAAGAAAGTAAATAAGTATATTTTACATGAAAGTTCTCATTCAAAACAAAATTATTTGCTTGAAAGTGATTTTTTATGACACTATAGCTAATTCACATAGAGCATTGTGCAGATTTTTGCTCTACCTCCTTATCTGGTAATAATTATAATGTAATATGTTCTATAGGTGTCACTTAAGGAAGCAGATACCACAAACATATGAGGTGAAGATAAAATACCAATTCATAAGCAATAGAGGTTTTCAATAATTAAATATCAAAAAGAGGTTTTCAATAATTAAATTAATAATTCAATAATTAAATCATATAAAAATGTCAACTCTACTGATATTTATACACTTAAGTAAATTGAACATTTTTTATAAAAAAAAAACAGTGAAAAAAAACAAACAGGTAAAACACATACAGCACGTTGTTATTTACTTTTATAACTCATACTTAACCCTTTTCACTAAATCTTATAAAATAGACAATACCTTACTAAATGTCTGTATATTGTATGACAATTATCATATTCTTCCTAACAGTACTGGCTATTAGAAACGAACACAACTAAAGGTGATCTAACGTAGTCTTGCATTTTCATCTGATTTTATAACTGACTCGGTTTCACAATAAATGTCCAAGCAGAAGCTCAATAGAAAGTCATACAGTATTGCACATCCTTCAGTCTGTAAGCTTTCTTTATAGGGTCTGGCAAGGCATCATTTGTACTTTCTTGGGAGCTCTGTTCCCAAAGTAATCAATGTAAGTCACCACTGGAAATGCACTTTGCATATACCTGAAATTGAAATTATATACATTTTCACAGCAATGTAAAAAATGACAAGGATTTAACTTTTTTTCCAGCAATGTGAAAAACAGAATTCTCACTTTCTTTTTTAGGATAATTTGTATTTTTACAAGTTTAGATTACTATTCTACTTGTAGAAGTTAAAGGCAGTTGGAAGCACAGTAGATCTCACCATGGTATACAACACTGGCACTTAATTCTTCTTTGCTGTAATGTAAAAAACATTTCTTTGTGAGCCCTTTCCCTTCTTGTAGGTAGCATCGGATGTTCTATATTTATCCTACGCAGCGTACTCCCCTTCCCAGGTTTCCTTTATACACAGGAAGCCGACTGAATGTCTCCACAAGGCTCTATCATTTCCTTGCAACAACTAGAATTTTCGGACTGGCCATTCTGAATTATTTGTAATGACCTGGAAATCTAAGTGCCAGCTGAAACTCTGCACATAGTGAGCATAATTACCAACTATCTGCAAGTGCACTCACAGGAAAAACTTCCTATGAAGCCTAGTCATATCAGAACAGTGCACACACAACATACACACTTCATATGAGTCATAGGTTTCTATTATAATAATATAGACTTGATTTCAAGTCTGAGTTTTTGCAATATTTGGGGTACAAGGATTCCACTTTTAAATTGCACTGAAAGAAATGAAAATTGCAACACCGCTATGGAGTTCACATATTCTTCTTCTAAATGTCACTCCAGGGATCTAGGAACTGGACAATCAGTTTTCAGTATTTCAGGATTGGTGTTCACTTGCAATAAAGGGTCTGCCAGTCATTTCCCTACATGTCCAGTATGGGAAAAACAACAGGATCTCAAAGATTAGTAAGTGCATCGGGGTCAATTTACTAAAGGCAAATAGGCTGTTCGCTTTGCAAGGGAAATTTTTCCCCACAGCTTAGTGAAAGAGGTGAATCTCTGTGCAACTGCATTGCATGTGATTGGGTATGGTTTGCAAAGTGAAACTTCACCACATTCACTAAGCATTCACCACATTTGCTTAGCTTAGGGGCAAAATCCCACGCAAAGTGCAACTTCCCTTGCAAAGTGAACAGACTATTTAGTAACTCAACGCCATTGTCTTTTTTTTGTCCAAAGCTTGTCACAAGATAGCTTCCCTCTAAAGTTAGGCATTATCTTGCTGAAAAGTGCTATTTTCTGTCCTGTTTATCAGTAATATAACAGTGGCTACAACTTTATCAAGATCATGTTTGAATGTCTCTATATACACAATCATGCCGATTATAGACTGTGCCTAAAACCACATAGATGACCAAAACCAGGAGTCAATGTATGGAGTTCTAAAATCACCTTCAGGGCAGCTCACCTATCTCACCCTGCTGCATAGGCATAAACACAAGCAGTTGGTCACTGTAACTTATGGAGTTTATGGATGTGATGACCAGTATAATTGCTTGAGAGTCACCAGATTGTGCCAGCATGTCTACCTGCCTCTAGTGCTTATGACTTTACTTCTGCAATTTGTTAGTGCAGATAAATAGATATTTCAGACTTCTGCTGCAGAACTGTAAGGTAGATTAAGGGGATACAACATTATTATCTGTTTTTAATAAACAGTTTGCTACTCTTTATGGTGTAGTATGTCTGCATCAAAGTATTATATAGGGAAATAAAATGTAATTCACATAGTACACGTACAGTATATATTTTTAACAAAATTTATAACCACTCAGTATAAAATTATTCTAAGCGTAGCCTGTCAGTTTCAACAGACTTTGCATACAGTGCCTTAAAAAAGTATTCATACCCCTTGAAATTTTCCACATTTTGTCATGTTACAACCAAAAATGTAAATGTATTTTATTGGGATTGTATGTGATAAACCAGTGCTTCTTAAACTTTTTTGTCTTGTGGCACACCAAAAAGATCTACTAATTTTCACAGCACACCTGAAAACATTTAACAATTTTTGTGGTGAAGAATTTATCTATTTTTACATATATATTTCATTTTAAATTTAATTTTACATATATCTTTAATTTTATATTTAATGTGAAGGATGTGCCTGCTTTTGAGAGCAAATCAGATTGAAACGATTTGTAAATTTCTTTGTACTTTCGCTTGCTTCCTTGCTTTTCATTTAACAGTTTCTCTTTCAGAGTTTCAGACTGGATTAAGTATTTCTCCATCGCTAAACAACAAACAAACTTTATATGTAAGCATCAGAGTTGGAATAGAATGGTCTTTATTATTATAATATAGTTAGAGCGATCGATTTCTCCTGAAAACTCACACAAGTCCCGCGTTATGAAAGTAACCAATGAATGACAGAGTGACAAAGATTGCATTTTTATATATGTTACTTCCACATCTAGAGAGTGAAATTTTTGGGCATTCTACTTTGCAAAATAGCTCAAACTCTGATGGATGGACAGCGTCTCTGTGAATAGCGATTTTAAGTCTTGCCAGAGATTCTCAATTGGATTTAGTTCTGGCCTTTTACTGCACCATTCTAAGACCTGCATATGCTTTGATCTAAACCATTCCAAAGTACTCACAGCTGAGTACTTTTTAATTTGCACTAACATTTAGCTTTTTGGGGTCTACCACACCTTTTGTCCCAGGCCAATCTTGTCTCAAACTTTAACTGTCAGTGCAAATATAGTCCTGTCAACAGAGTCAATGGCGAACAAGCTACAAGTGCATATTCTTAGTGCATTCTAAAATATAATATATATATATATACTATATATACACACAATACCTTGAGCCCCTTCAAATGCAAGTCTTACAGAGTGCTTACATTAAACAGGTAAATCATTTGAACAGACAGAATCATTACAAGACACCAGATCAGACATTTGATGAAGGATTATATGTCAATTATCATAATATTAATATATTTTAAAAACATCTACTCTGTAACTCTGCAACAGGTTTAATGTTTACCCCTAATCTTTTTTTAGTTTGGTTAGAGTGGGGAAGGATTAGAACTTTTGTCAGATTTCATTGCCATTGGAGGCTCGTTGGAGAGATTATTTAACTTTCTGTCTGAAAGGAACATTTCAACAAGTGAGGAGAAATTTTCCTAACAACAACATAGATATGAAAATGTTTTTTAAGTTAATTAGGAGAATGATTAAACCCCTCTGAGCTTTGTATTATTGACTGTTTCTGGGTTGCACATTTCCCTCACTTCCTGTCTGGTAGCAGTAAACCCCTTTCCTCATTCTATCAAAATTGCATAATAAATGTGTTGCATAGCTTTTTTTGGGTGTATATGTTCTGTATTGATTATGTTTGAGACAAAAAAAAACTTTCCTTACTGTTCCCAGCCAGCAGGTTTAAATCCATTGTGTTTTGCATATGTTCACCAGACTAACTTTAACTGCTTTGCTTTTTACAAACCTGAATAGCTAAAATATTTTACATACAGACTCAGACAAGAGGCTCAACCCAATCCCTTCCTGCTCTGTGTTGCACTGTACAGCATTTATAAATGAGAGACAGTAACTGCTGAAATCACTGCTATACTCTCTCTTTTAGAATCTCAGAATGCTCTGCAAAATCAGTGTCATCAGTTGCACCCTGTAATTAATTGTTATTTGCAAAATAAAGAGTTTTATGAATAATAAAAAATACAAACATTCAGAAAAACTTGTATGCTTAAAAAAACAAAATACTGACCCAACTTTACAAAATTCTGTCTGTGCATAAAATGTTGCACCTTCCAATGCTATATTACTGTATATTATGGGTAAAGATTATATGAAAATAAACACGTATTCAGTAAACTGAGTATCTGCGTCTATTTCTGAGCATTTAATTATCAGGATATATTACACTAAATAGCCAAAAATATGTGGACATGTTCCAAATTAATAATTTCAGGTGCTTCCATTGAAGGGTATATGCTAATCCTATCCTGTTGCTACAACATACAAAAACTTGGTATACAACGGTGCACTTCCAATTTAGTGGCAACACTTTGGAGAAGACCATTTTTGTTTCTGAATGACTGTGCCCCAGTGCGCAAAGCCAGGTCCATAAAGATATAGTTTGAGGAAGTTAAGTGGCCCTTAGGTACAGGGCCCTGACCTCAACCCTATTGACACCCTCGTGACTAGCTGGAATGCAATTTTGAGCCAATTCTTGTCAAACAACATCAGAATCTGACCTCAAAAACCTTTTTCGGCCGAATGGGCACAAATTGCACAAAGACACACTGCAAAATTTTGTGGCTGATACATCACAGGCGTTATGGTCAGGTGTCCACAAACTTTTGGCCATAAAGTGTTATTGAGATATAATTTGTCCACAAGATATTTTGAAGCTTCAACAGCAAAAAACAAACTATGTATTGTAACAGTTATGCTCTTATGCAGTTCACAGAATGTTCTGCCTTGATAATGGTATTTTATTGATGGTATTTATTTTCCATCAGAAAAATGAATGCTAGCATTGAAAATGCAATTTGATTTATAAAATGACCCAGGTATGAATAAGGGGAACCTTGGGGACTCCGTGACCTTTGGCCATCCCTTTCTCATTTAGAGTGGCCTTGGATAATGATTACAAACCAGGGACAACAATCATATGGGGGCATACATATATTTCTGTATACCTTTAAAGGGTTTTGTTAAAAAAATAAATAATACAGCATATATATAATTACTGTACAACAAGTTCATAATGTACTTTTATTAAAACGTACCTTTTCTTTTCAGTCTGTAGCCACCTATCATTTTCTAAACAAAGATAGGTGACTGCCATGACAGTATTGACATGGCATTGTTAATAAAGTCATGATTTAATATTTATTTTTTCTTCAATTCAGCAGCAATCGGAATAAGATGTTGAATGTATTGTGTAAATATCTTAGGTCATTGGTAGGGTATTGTTTCCAAAAACAGAGGTGAAACTGTGTGTAATAAAGGAAATTTGGTTCAGTTTCCTGAAACTGAATGTATGTGTAGGTGGGGACAGAAAAAACATTGTTTAAATAAAAGAATTGATTCAAGATCAACTATGAAGATAACCGTGTGCAAGCTTTGCTTAAAGTATATGGTTGATTGTAGGATGACAGCAATTACAACCTTGGCTTGTAAAATATCCTTATTACCAACCCTGTTCTTGCTCATGAAATAAATATTGTATTGAACAGGCTTTCAATATTTCCTTCCTGGGACTTAAAAGTTCCCAGCACAAGCATTGTAAGACGTGCTTTACTTACATACTGTAAGGTGACCTTGAATTCCGGTGAACTGACTTTACAAGGAACAATCAATTCATTTGCTTTAATATCCATGAATGCAATTCCTGGGGTTGCCGTATTCATCTCCAGAAACGGCTGTGTATAATCTGAAGAAGGCATGTGAAATCACTAGTTAGGATGCTTTTTAAACAGAACAATGTGAAAAAAAAGTACACGTTAAGTTAAAACTTTTTTCTTTATTTTGGACAAGGTGGAGATTGGTTAAAACCCATCAAATTTAATATAAAATAATTACGGGGTTCTAAACCCTTCCACAGACTTAAAAATTGTTGACTCTTATTTAAATTTAAGTATCCAGGACATACTAACAAAGTCCCATTTACTCACTGACAGTTACAGAAATATATGCAAAAGTAATATAAAATAGTCATTCAAAAATATACATTTTTATTTTACTGAACATATACTTTAATATAAGCTATTTGCATACTTGGAGGTCCAAAACATTCCATAACTGCTGAATAACTATATGTAGCTAAAAATCATTAACTATTTTGTTGACGAGTTAATCTATAGTAGCCAATGATATATAAATCATACGTGCAGAGTTCTTGGAAGGAGACCATGAGAGGAAATAAACAGAACTTAAGAGCTCATCACTATGTTGATGTTACCCCCTTTGCTGTTTTCTTACTTTTGGTATTTGTTATGAGTCTATCAGCATAACCATTGTGTAAGAGCAAGATCGGCACAGTGCAGATACGGGGGCCTGGCTTTATGTGCTCTTTGAAGATGTGCATGTGATTGAGCAAACTGACATAGCCAGCCCATTTGCAATCTGTTTTTTCTGATCTCTGGGTATCATGGGGCAGCTTGTATTTTTTATTTCTTTTCGATCTGACAGAAAAATAACCTTTTCAATTAATATAATAATATTTATTGCTATTATTATTATCCTTGGCTTCCAAAGGTTTCAGGCAATGCCAAAGCTTGGTAAAGCCCACTGAAGCCTGGTAAAAGCTTGTATAAAGCTATTGCCAGCACTTTCACTACCATCTTTACCATACAATCAACTGAGGGGTATAACAAAAAGTTATTTAAAGACTGTTAAATGCGTTGCAAATGCTTGCTGAGAATGATGCTCATTTTTGTTTGCAATCTAGGATTAAACAATGCCATGGGGTTGATTTACTAAAACTAGAGAGTGAAAAATCTGGTACAGATGTGTATGGTAGCCATTTAGCCTTTAACTTCAGCTTGTTCAATCAAGCTTTGACAAAAAAAAAATGTGAAGCCAATTGGTTTCTATGCAGAGCTACTCCAGATTTCGCACTCTCCAATTTTAGAAAATCAACCCCCATGTGTTTTAGGCCCTAAAAAAGTAACTGTGCCACTTTTAAAAACATCTCAACCCTCATATACAAACATGGAGATTTTACATTATCACCAATGTGTGTGTGACCATCTTAAAAGAAGAAGTAAGGTTTATTTTATTTTTTTTAAATCATACTTAACTAGGTGGGAGGCGGTCCGATGCTGCATCTGTCCCCCACCGGCTCTAAGACTGAGAACCAAGTGATCAAACATCTCTGATCACTCAGTCCTCAGTGCTCCGTGAGCAGTGGGCTGGTGACTGTCAGTCAGCGGCACTCTGCTCTGAAAACCACCTCTGCCTCCGTGCTCACTGGAGCACTGGGCTGTGGAGGGGACAGGAACGATTGGCTCGGGCTCTCAGCAGCTCGCTGAGAGGCTTAGTCCAGGCTCCTGGGTGGATCCCGACCATACGGGTGCAATCTTTTCCCAGCCTGGACCAGCTCTGTGACATCAGCTTCAGTCTGCTGTTGGCTGAAAACGCATCACAAGTGTGCAAAATGAACTGCACTCCCGTGATCCACAGGAGAAGTACAGCTAAATGAGCTTTGGCTGTAATTCTCATTTAAGGCTAACCCACATACATAATACAAAGTTCACTAGACTTGTAAGCCTTCAGGTTATACTGGGGTCACTGGAAGCTTATACAAGCACTGCAATAATTTTGAGATCCCCATCCACTTCAGTACATGAATATACTTATATCCATGATCAAACTGAAATGTGGCTGCACCCCCTTTAACCCCAACAATTCAGTTACTTGAATTCTGTATCTAATACTTATTTGACTGCACTACAAAATATAGCTGTCAGCACAGCTACATTACCAACTCTTAGAATGCAATGACAAGTGCTTGTATTTTGTTTAAAAATGTACAAATTGCTCTCTACAGCCAGACAAAACTGTCAAACGGTAAACGGTGCAATATGAACCCAAAAACAGTTCTAAGCTGTAGCAATAGTAATACTCGCTATAGGCTTTGTTTTCTTATCAAAGATCTTGAAAGTAAAGCACAGATATTCATAGAGTAGAAAGACCCATGTGTCAGTCTTGTGGTTGACTGGGAGATTTCCTGTTATCCTATGCTAGCAAGAAATCACAGATCAAATAGAGATAAGTACCTGTTGACAGATCCTGTCCCATCTGATTTCACAATAAGATCACTGAAACAGAAGTTACTTCAGGAAATCTTAATCAGATAACTGAAGGGATGTTTCTCCCTTAGGACTCTGATCAGTAAAGGGCAAAATCCTGTAGTTTTTTTTAACATTGTTGACAGCATTGTCTAATGACTTCCAGAGCTGTCAACACCATTACAGAACTACCTACAACAAGCAATTCAGGCAACAGTTCTGGAGCGCAGCAGAATATAGAGAATCAAGTTCAACTGTCTTGCTGCATATGTGATATACCTACAGTTGGTAAACACTTGGTAAAACTAATGACTGGCAGTTGTATTTATCTGTAGTGGGCATAGCTCAAAGAACTTACACGTGTGTATGAGAATTTGTATCAAGAATGAGTACTTTTCAATGGCATTTCAATAATTAGAAAATAAAATGTTGTTTTACCTTTAACATACAAGTAAACTCTAGCTTGAAGTCGCAGACTACTCTTGGTTTGCTGTTTATAAAGACAAGTAATGTAACCCGTGTCTTTTACTTCGACTTTGGTGAGTTTTAAGTAGCTACATGTAAGATGAGCTTCACTTTGCCTTCTACATCGATGCTCTTCTACCTCCATCCTGCTATGGTTTGAAAATGGCAAGTGTTGCCAGTGCCACGTCACAGAGCCAGTTCCTCTGTAATAAAAATGATGTTGCATAAATAGCACGCCTAATATTATATATTGTATATGATCTATTATATTATGGTCTCAATATATCTACAATATAAATATTTACTATGTCATTTTAAGCTTTGCCACCACTTTCTCTACAACCTACTGTATATGCTCAAGTGAGTAGTACTAAATAGTTAAAGATTTGATTCAGGAAAGATTGCAAAATGAACCATTCTCAAACAAAAAAGACATGGCATGTAGGATTCATCACACATTGGAGGGAATTCAATAAAGGTGCCGTGACACTTTTCTGACATGAATTGCTCTTGTTAATGTGTTGCACCAAATTCAAGAAACATCTGCGACAGTTTTGGTTCTCACCACACACTTGCACTCCAGGTAGTTCTAATTTGTGCCACTTCTACATGGTGGCACAATGCTTGCAACAGATTCAAAATAAAGTACTGTCCTATTGTATCTAAGAAAGTGGAGCTAATTAAGACCAACTCTCTTTTGCAATCAAACCCATGAAGATTGCAATGTGTGCAGCAGCCCTAATCAAGGCACCACAGTGTTAATTTTTTTATAATAAACTGTAACTTCTTTCTATGTATAGGACATCCACTTCATCTACATTGCAAAAAGGGAAAGTAATAGGAAAGCTTGAGAAATTCAAATAGGGTTTTTTATAACTTGGATATTGTAATTTGATAAGTCTCCATTAAAGAAGTTATCTTGACAAATTTTCTCCAATAACAAGTTTAAACCACGAGATCCCTTCAGAAATGCATGCAATGGTTGTAAAAGCATTGCACCAAATTCTGGTACGAGTTCTAGAAAGGCACATGAATTTGGAGCACACTGTGCCACTTGTAGAAAGCATGTAAGACACCTTTGCAAAATCTGTCTGCACCAGTCATTATGAAATCCAGGGATTATTGTTAAAACAGGCCCTACATTTTTACAAAATCAGTCCTTGGAGAGTTAATTAATTCTTACATTTACAAGTATGTGGGTTTCTACCAGTGTTACCAACCTACCAGATTAAAATTTACTGACACAACACCCAAAATTTACTGGAATGACCAAGTTTTTACTGGCATTTTCAAATGTTGCAAAATTCAGTTTTAAGTGCACATTTCAGTATTTAAGATACAAACAAGTACAATACGCAATTAGCAATGCCATTTAAGTTAGATATTAAGGCAAAAAACATATGTTCCATTTTATTTTCAATATAGCAAGTAAATAGCTCAGGGACAGGATTCAGGAGGGCAAGAAATTAGAATGGGCAGGGACATAAAACTGACTCTCACAGTGACACTGACAGCAGTGTGCAGCAGCACAGATTATGATGACACCTCACCAATGCAACACGTCCCCTCCTAAGTCACAGTGGTCATCTCTCTCCAGTCTCCACGCCAGGTGGTCCCTTTAGTCCACTCCAGTTCAAACAGCGCTGACAGTCCCGCTCCCGACTTCCCTTGCTCCTGTCCCACAGACTTACACATGAGATTCTGGCCGCTCTGCTTGGCTCCCTTGCACCATGACATCACACGACACACTCAGGCACCACCTCCGCCAGACCAGCCACCCAAACACACTGTAGCAGGGAAGGATGGTGCTGCCTAGTGAGTGTAAACGGCCTCCGATGACGTCCTATGATGAAACACGTAAGGCGGAGCTAGGTGTGCGACCACGTCATTTCCAGGAAAGCACTTCCAGTTTTCGCATACCAGCGTTGTGGAAAGCACGCCGGTCATACTACCTTATTGCAGGATTTGACTTCATATTCAGCACCTTATAGCACCATATAGCGCATTGTGTTAATGTCTTTTTAATAATGATAAATAAATTCCCTTGATTTTAAATGGAATTACGCTAAGATCTGTTTTTTACTTCCCTGCAACCCTCCTTATGGTGGAGCAGCTGATCAACAGTTCGTCTGCACAGAGGATTCTCCCCCCCCCCCCTCCCCTCCCAGGAGGTGCAGGGTGCCGCCACATGGTAAGTGGGGATCTGAGAGGGGAGCATGAGTGCAGAGCACCTCCCTGCACAGATTTTGTAGACTACATTGCACCAGTCATCTGGAGGACTACTTTCCATAGTACACTTAAGGAAACTTCAAGAACCATATTTCCTCTTGATGTGGGATCTGTACCGGCATACTGCCTAACCTTTTCTCCTTCCCCTATGGACTTTAATAATGATGGATACATTTACTGTTTGATGTGTATATATATTAAGATTTTTTAGCCTGTTTTTTAAAGGAACATACACAACATTGTAATTAGTTTTGGATACACATTTCCCCGTTCTTTTCACTAATTATTGGAGCACAGCACACATACTTATTTATCTACTTTTCCGGTTTAAAGGAGAACACACCTCATACATATCATTTGTTATATCAACATTTTCACTAGGGGTGTTCATTGAAATTCAGTGATAGCACTGTGCACTTTATATGCGGCATAATTCCAGATATTTTTATGTTTTTTATGCACTGCACTTTTTGGTTACACACAGCTGTATGCACTTTATATTAATTTAATAGTGTTTACACTCACTAGGCAGTGCCATCCTTCCCTTCTTCTTCATACTTATATTCCAGGCATTCCTTTTGAGGTGCAACAGGAAGGGCAGCAACATATATATATACAGGGTGGGCCATTTATATGGATACACCTTAATAAAATGGGAATGGTTGGTGATATGAACTTCCTGTTTGTGGCACATTAGTATATGTGAGGGGGGAAACTTTTCACCTTTTCATCTATTTATTCATACACACGACACGAGGTTATTAATCACTTTTCTTGCCCCTTTACACATAGGTTTTGATTAATGTTACAAC
>BLSH010066420.1:127879-139868 GCA_018402905.1 Glandirana rugosa | reverse complement strand
AACTTATTGGGAATTTCACAAGAAAAACAATGGTGTGCTTGGTTTTAACGTAACTTTATTCTTTCATGAGTTATTTACAAGTTTCTGACCACTTATAAAATGTGTTCAATGTGCTGCCCATTGTGTTGGATTGTCAATGCAACCCTCTTCTCCCACTCTTCACACAGTGATAGCAACACCGAAGGAGAAATGCTAGCACAGGCTTCCAGTATCCGTAGTTTCAGGTGCTGCACATCACGTATCTTCACAGCATAGACAATTGCCTTCAGATGACCCCAAAGATAAAAGTCTAAGGGGGTCAGATCGGGAGACCTTGGGGGCCATTCAACTGGCCCACGACGACCAATCCACTTTCCAGGAAACTGTTCATCTAGGAATGCTCGGACCTGACACCCATAATGTGGTGGTGCACCATCATGCTGGAACCATGATGTCGGTGATAGGGAATTGCTGGCCATCAAGTCGGCTTTGGAGGAATGGCGGTTCCTCCTGGAAGGAGCAGCTCACCCGGTATTGGTTTTTACTGACCATAAAAAACATAAAAAAACCATATGCTGTGAAGATACGAGATGTGCAGTACCTGAAACTACAGATACTGTAAGCCTGTGCTAGCATTTCTCCTGTGGTGTTGCTATCAGTGTGTGAAGAGTGGGAGAAGAGGGTTGCATTGACAATCCAACACAATGGGCAGCACATTGAACACATTTTATAAGTGGTCAGGTTCAAAATGGCCGCCATGGTCACCACCCATCTTGAAAAGTTTCCCCCTTCACATATACTAATGTGCCACAAACAGGAAGTTAATATTACCAACCATTCCCATTTTATTAAGGTGTATCCATATAAATGGCCCACCCTGTACATATATATATATATATATATATATATATATATATATATATTTATATACACATCGTCCTTCATTTATATTCATAATATACTCACCTCCTTCAGCACGGATACTATATCCTTTTAGTTTACACTGTAGCAGGCACTCGGTTGGTCTCAGCTGGCTCCAAGCCGAATGTCACAGTCATATTTTTTACTTGCAGCCTTTTCCTGTCACTGCATTTACTGGCAGGAGAAAAGTGCCCATTTTTTACTGGCTGCCAGTAAAAATACTGACGGGTGGCAACACTGGCTTCTACCACTCCTACCCTGAAAGCATACTTTCCCGAAGACCAGGAATACTGAATATATATTCAGAGCCATATTGAGTCTAAATGGAAATGTTATGTACTGTAGATGTATGGAACACATGCCTAGTGCATTACTGAGAGCTTTATTTGAAATTTTACTTTTGCCTGGATTTAGCATTCAGATTTAAAAGCTATTGTACATATTATTCCAAGAAGAAACTCCTATTTATGTTGAATTCCATTGTTTGCAAGGTGTGAGAATGTTTCTAAACTTATATTCCTTTAATTGAAGTGATACTTTCCCTGTTTACACAAAATGTTCCTTTCTGGCTATGGGAAGTGTTAGAAGTTGTGTACCTACATTACAAAGACGTTAGCCCATGACTTATCCTGGAATGGTTTAGAAGCAGCATCTGATAAATGTAGATGCATGAAACACTTAATCTAAAGGAAATCCACTGACTTGAAAATAAATGAATTGCTTTTCAAAGTCACTGAGGTCTTTTGCTACATCCCTGTCCCCTCCCTGTTCCTTCCCAGAAAAAAAAGGGTTTTTGGCTTCATGCTGAGATTGTCTGCGTGCCGCCTTCCTGAGGGTTATGCTGCTGCGGAGGTGATCATCTTGAGAGCACTTCCAGCCACTGAGTGATGTGTACACGGCCTGTGTCAGCCTGTGACACCCACTTGTAATCACACATTCCCACGTAAGCACTGGGCGTCTGCCTTCAGCTATAGACAGACGGATGACCCTTGTGGGCAGTGTGAAGTTCGCACGTCTCCCAAAAGATTTACTAATTCTCTGTGTCAATAAGCCTAGTATTCTACATAAAAACATTTAACAGAAGCATGTTAGAGCAAAGGATATTTATAACACATTTATTACTTTCATAAATAAAAGAAATAACTCCAACAACTAACAAATTGAGACCTTCTTTGGTTTGATGGCATTTGTCCTTGGGTGCATACTACCCTAAACATTGGAACCGCTCACTGCACCATTCAGCTGCAGCAGCTGTCAGCAGGGTTGGATTGTGCACCTGTGCCTTCTGCCAAACCTAAATTCCCAGTGTGCATGAACAGGTCTTAAGCGGACTTTTTATAAAAAATAGAAAGCCCATTCTATATGTCCTTCAACATTCTTGGCTTACCACATTTGAGGGGAACGACGGTGATGTCACCGCCTCATCGCCGCGTCCTGGAATAGCTGGGGGCTCAAAATCCATGATTTTGAGCACCTAGCTTTCCCATATATCAAATATATATATTTATATATTTAACGCCCTCTACTTTTAGGTACGTGCTAGGTGTTTGGATTTCGGTAGGTTGGGTAAATTTAGTCAGGCCTGATTGTTTTGATCCTGGGCAGGGGAGTGGCCTAGGGAGTGGTTGGTGACTCACAGGCAGTGACACCTCTTGGTAACCTCCCCTCTGCTTCTAGAGGCTTTTAGAAGAAAGGTGGGGAGGAGGGGTGGAGCTGCCTGGGGTGTTTGGGGAGGTCTGACCAATCCCCAATCTGGATTGGCAGGGGGCAGGCCTCCTTAACTAGTTGCCAACTGGCCACCGTCATAATACGGTGGCAGGTTGGCACTGCTGCGCGAATCGCTGTAGCTGTATGGAGATCTGCCAATGTAAACACAGCGGATCTCCATTCTGTCAAGGGACATGTAACAGAACTACTGTTCCCAGTTATCGGGAACGAGTAGATCTGTCATGCCCCTGCCAGCCTAGCCCCCACACAGTTAGAACACGCTGAGGGAACACACTTAACCCCTTGATCGCCCCCTACTGTTTAACCCCTTCCCTGTCAGTGACATTTATGCAGTAATCAGTGGCTATTTTTAGCTCTGATCGCTGTATAAATGTCATTGGTCCCAAAAAAGTGTCAAAAGTGTCCAATCTGTCCACCGCAATATTGCAGTCCCGATTAAAATCTCAGATTGCTGCCACTACTAGTAAAAAAATAAAAATAAATAAAATTGCCATAAATCTATTCCCATAGTTTGTAGACGAGATCACTTTTGCGCAACCCAATCAATATACGCCTATTGTGTTTTTTTTACAAAACTATGTAGAAGAATATATATCAGCCTAAACTGAGGAAGAAATTTGTTTTTTTTATATATTTTTAATATATGTATTATAGAAAAAAGTAAAAAATATTGCATTTTTTGTTTATAGCGCAAAAAATTAAAAGTCGCAATGGTGATCAAATACCACCAAAAGAAAACTCTATTTGTGGGAAAAAAAGGACATCAAATTTGTTTGGGTACAACGTCGCACGACCGCACAATTGTCAGTTAAAGCAAAGCAGTGCCGAGTGCCGGGGGGGAGGGGGGTGACCTCGGGCCTAAAGGTTTGGGAGTGGAAGGGATGCCTTGCAAGTCTCCAGGAGGGATCCACCAGGTGTCGGTGAGTGACACACACCCAGGGATGCTGAAAGAGGCACACTGGAGCAGATTGTGGAGAGAGAGACAGCCTGAGAAGGGTTGAGTCCCAGTTGGAACTGTGGTGTCACCGGGCAGTGGAGTTGGGTCGCTGCAGCCAAGAGGGTTGGCAGGATCTGAAGAGGGACTGACTGGGAGTAGTAGTCCACCGAGGCTAGCTAGCAAACCTTGTACTTTTTGCTACACCAGTGGAGTCCACGGCCCCTGCCTGTAAAGGGCGGTTCACTGAGGCCTGGCCAGAGCCAAAGGCAGGTTTCACCATGTGCTAGCTAGGCTTGAGAAGTATTGTGCAGGAGGAAGAAAGAAGTGTATATAGATGGTCCCATTGAAGAACTGTTTGATCCGCTGGGCATCCCACAAACATATACCCCATCCAAGTTAAATAATAAAAAAAACACAAGCACCGGCCTGTTCTTCCTGACTCCAGATGTGTAGCAAAGAGTGACTTAGGGTAGTGTGACAGGTGAACCACTACTTCCAGGAACCCCTAAGGGGGCATTGCTACATATATATCAACACACATGTACATACAGTATCTCACAAAAGTGAGTACAACTCTCACATTTTTGTAAATATTTTATTATATCTTTTCATGTGACAACACTGAAGAAATTACACTTTGCTACAATGTAAAGTAGTGAGTGTACAGCTTGTATAACAGTGTAAATTTGCTGTTGCCTCAAAATTACTCAACACACAGCCATTAATCTCTAAACCACTGGCACATGACGCTGAGCACGTACACCCGACCTCTTTGGTCGACTATATCGAGGCCTGTTCTTAGTGGAACATGTCTGGTTAAACTGCTGTATAGTCTTGTCCACCCTGCTGCAGCTCAGTTTCAGGGTCTTGGCAATCCTCTTATAGCCTTGGCCATCTTTATGTAGAGCATCAATTCTTTTTTTCAGATCCTCAGAGAGTTTTTTGCCATGAGGTGTCATGTTGAACTTCCAGTGACCAATATGACAGGGATCAGTAGATCTGTTATGTCCCCCCTCACAGAACAGATAACCGCCGTGTTTACATGCCACTCTAACAGAGGATCATGGGTCTCCAGCGGACATCGAATCTACCCGAGCCGCGGGCACGCCCATGCAGAGTGCCGCGGCGGCGAGAGTGTGTGCGCACGCGGGAAGCATGCAAAGGGGCGGACGTCCATGGACGCCCCCCCAGCATTTCAGATCCACGCTGTAGCCGTCTTTTGGCTATAGCATGGATCTGGACTGGTTAACACAGGCACACAGACTCTCAGAATGGATACACAGCCTGTCAGCTCCTGTGGGGGAATTCCCCCCTCCCTCTCCTCTTCTCACTGTGCAGTAAGTGAGAGACACACACAACAGCTCATTCTGCTCCATCCCCTGCTTCCTCAATGGCAGGGGGGAGGAACCAATGACACTCAAGGATTACTGCAGCAATGCATGTTGGGACATGTAGTCCCCATTACAAAATGGCCCCATAGCTTTCTATGGGGACAGAACTACACAGACCAGCTGCCTTCAGGATTAAAGAAAAGAAAGGAAACCATGTTGTTTGCCTGAGGAGACAGATACCATGAGGCAGAGGAGAAGAACAGACCCGGGGAGAGGTGTTGCCTCCCGGGTTGGCCTACTCTTCCTGCCAGGTATCCACAGTCTGTTGGGGGAAATCCTGCCTGAGAGGGGGATCCCAGATGTTTTATTATAAAGTGTGTCTTTCATTACTGTGCTTGCACTTACACTATTGCCAGGTGTTCCAGAGGGGCTGAAACTGTTCTTGGGGTTGAGAGGCGGAGTACAGACCCAATAATACTCAAGTGGCTCCTCCGGGGGTAGCGCTACAATATTAATAATAATCATGCTTCTAAAGAAGGAGTCTACAAATTTTTGAAACAAAGGGCCAGTTTGCTGCCCTTCAAACTTTCAGGGGGCCGGACTGTGACCAATTGAAGTAGAAAATGCCTTGACATTGGTGGGTGTAAACAATGCCATAGTTATGGTGATCAGTGGGAGAAAAGAAAAAAACACATCATTGGTATCAGTGGGAGGAATAGAGACCCATAACTGGTGACAGTGGGAGAATTAGTTCATCATCAGTAGTGTCAGTGGGAGAATTAATTCCCCATCATTGGTGTCAGTGGAAGGAATAGTGTTCCATCATTGGTGTCAGTGGAAGGAATAGTGCCCCATCAGTGGTATCAATGGGAGGAATAATGTGCCATCATTGGTATTAGTGTGCAGAATAGTGCCCCATCATTTGTGTCAGAGGGAGGAATAATGTCCCATCATTGGTGTCAGTGGGAGGAATAGTGCCCCATCATTGGTGTCAGTGGGAGGAATAGTTCTCCATCATTGGTGTCAGTGGAAGGAATAGTGCTCCAATATTGGTGTCAGTGAGAGGAATAGTGCTCCAATATTGGTGTCAGTGGAATAGTGCACCGTCATTGGTGTCAGTGGAAGGAATAGTGCCCCATTATTGGTGCCAGTTGGAGGAATAATGCCTTGTATCAGAGAAGGAATAGTGACCCAAGGACCAGAGAAAGGTGTGCAAATGGCCACATCCGGTCCTCAGGCCGCAGTTTGGAGACCCCTGCTCTAAAGCAACACCCAGTTTTAGGGTAATACAAAAAAAAACTATACAACGTTTTATGGCTAAATTAAAGAAAATTAAAGCCCTTTAAGGAGAATAACAGCAAAATACCTTAAAAAATCAAAAAGATTCACAGAGATGAAAAAAAAAACAAAAACAAAACTGAGGTATAGGAAGATGACAAAATCCAGAGACATGGAGTACTATGGTTGACAACACACTGTGGTTTGCCTTCATCATAATCACCTGAATGAAATCCAATCCTCCCATATTCCGATCTGCTGCATATTATCGGATATTTCCCCAGACCAACATACTATTATAGCATTCTAGCTGATACCATCTTTATTTCAGCTACGGTAGGAGAATTTGCTACCAATGTAAATAAATACCTGGATTGGATTTATTTAAAAAGGAAAATGTAGGGATTTACTTATACCAGCTATGTATATCCCAACTTTCTTATTTGTAAACCATTTCAGAAAAGCCTCTGGTTTAGGGGTTATCTGGGTTATTTTATGTAAATCATCCCCAAAGACTTTTTATAAATGAATCCTACAAATGCCTATAACTAAAACATGAAAAGAGTGGTAAATCATCCATACTTCTGGAGATACCATAATAGAATGGAATACCAAAGAATTGCAGAGCTTTTTTCCTCCCCGATGAAGGGTCTGGCTTTGTACTTTTTCCTGAATTAAATTTTTTGGCCATAATTTACCAAGCATGGACGTGTCCATGTAAAATTCAATCAAAACAAAATGAGGTTAATTTATTAAAAATGGAGAGCGCAAAATCCGGTGCAGCTGTGTATTATAGCCAATTAGCTTCTAACGTCAACTTGTTCAGTTAAGTTTTGAAAAAGAAAAACTGGAAGCTGATTGGTTTCTATGCAAAGCTGCACCAGATTTTGCACTCTCCAGGCTTTAGTAAATCAACCCCTATATCATTAACACTGCTAGGGAGCCAGCTGTAGTTGCATTCCTGCTACATCTCCTGAATCCACACTGATACAATGATACTCAGAACTTTATTGTTACAATAGCCCAACAGTAGATTTTATTCCCTTACCTGCAGGTAATGGTGACATTTTTTCCCACTCGGGTTTCAATATGATCTTTTGCTGGAGACAGCTCAAGTTTAGATAATATTTCATTACGGTGTCCTTAAAAAAAAAAAGAAAAATGATTATATGATGCTAGGCACTAATAAATCATCATGCAAATCCCATTAGTGTCCACTTATGAAGATTATGCTTTGTATATTTCTGGCTTGGATGGACCTTGTAAAGTTATGGAAACACATGTCTAAAATGTTTTAAATACCAAAGAACCCATTATATGTGTGGATTCGTTTTCAGTTATATATTGAGTTTGGGGACAACTTATAGTCTGACATTAGGCAGGCATTTCCTGCTTGACCATGTTCCATTGTTCTGTCTAGAAAAGGCATTTGCTAAATCTTTACACATGTTTTTTCAGCTGAAGAACCTTTTCTTCTCTAAGTCTATATTATACAGACACTTATTAGTCTTTCACACACACAAATGTATTGGCTCATTATAAGATACAGTATCTCCCAAAAGTGAGTACACCCTTCACATTTTTGTAAATATTTTATTCTATATTTTCATGTGACAACACTGAAGAAATGACACTTGGCTACAATGTAAAGTAGTGAGTGTACAGCTTGTATAACAGTGTGAATTTGCTGTCCCCTCAAAATAACTCAACACACAGCCATTAATGTCTAAACCACTGGCAACAAAAGTAAGTACATCCCTAAGTGAAAATGACCAAATTGGGGCCAAAACGTCAATATTGTGTGGCCACCATTATTTTCCAGCACTACCTTAACCCTCTTGAGCATGGTGTTCACCAGAACTTCACAGGTTGCCACTGAAGTCCTCTTCCACACCTCCATGATGATATCACGGAACTGGTGGATGTTAGAGACCTTGCGCTCCTCCACCTTCTGTTTGAGGATGCCCCACAGATGCTCAATAGGGTTTAGGTCTGGAGACATGCTTGGCCAGTTCATTACCTTTACCCTCAGCTTCTTTAGCAAGGCAGTGGTCATCTTGGAATTGTGTTTGGGGTCCTTATCATGTTGGAATACTGCCCTATGGCCCAGTCTCTGAAGGGAGGGGATCATGCTCTGCTTCAGTATGTCACAGTACATGTTGGCATTCATGGTTCCCTCAATGAACTGTAGCTCCCTAGTGCTGGCAGCACTCATGCAGTCCCAGACCATGACACTCCCACCACCATGCTTGAGGGTAGGCAAGACACACTTGTCTTTGTACTCCTCACCCGTTTGCCACCACACACGCTTGACACCATCTGAACCAAATAGGTTTATCTTGGTCACATCAGACCACAGGACATGGTTCCAGTAATCCATGCCCTTAGTCTGCTTGTCTTCAGCAAACTGTTTGCGGGCTTTCTTGTGCATCATCTTTAGAAGAGGCTTCCTTCTGGGATGACAGCCATGCAGACCAATTTGATGCAGTGTGCAGCATATGGTCTGAGCACTGACAGGCTAACCCCCCACCCCTTCAACCTCTGCAGCAATGCTGTCAGCACTCATACGTCTATTTCCCAAAGACAACCTCTGGATATGACGCTGAGCACGGGCACTCAACTTCTTTGGTCGACCATGGCAAAGCCTGTTCTGAGTGGACCCTGTCCTGTTAACCACTGTATGGTCTTGGCCACCATGCTGCAGCTTAGTTTCAGGGTCTTGGCAATCTTCTTATATCCTAGACCATCTTTATGTAGAGCAACAATTCTTTTTTCAGATCCTCAGAGAGTTCTTTGCCATGAGGTGCCATGTTGAACTTCCAGTGACCAGTATGAGAGAGTGAGAGCGATAACACAAAATTTGACACACCTGCTCCCCATTCACACCTGAGACCTTGTAACACTAATGAGTGACATGACATTGGGAAGGGAAAATGGCTAATTGGGCCCAATTTGTACATTTTCACTTAGGGGTGTCCTCACTTTTGTTGCCAGCAGTTTAGCCATTAATGGCTGTGTGTTGAGTTATTTTGAGGGGACATCAAATTTACACTGTTATACAAGCTGTACACTCTCTACTTTACATTGTAGCAAAGTGGCATTTCTTCAGTGTTGTCATATGAAATGATAGAATAAAATATTTAAAAAAAATGTGAGGGGTGTACTCACTTTTGTGAGATACTTGTACATCATGCTAGTACAGTAATGGTCTAAGAGGAAAAAAGAGGAATAATTCAATGGTCAATGGAAGCCTTGATATAATAACCTGCCTGGATAAGTTATAAATAAATTATTTTGGACCTAAGCTTAAAGCTGAACTCCAGGTACAGCATTCTTAATATCTTTTTATTAGATATTTTTCGCTTACCCATGCAGCATCGCCTTATTTGTTTCTTTCCTTTGATGAGCATATAAAACCACTTGCAAGCGGACCCCAGCAGCCCGGCCGTGTCTCTGCCCCCTTTGTGCTCATTTTGATTTCTACAGTGAGTGCAGTGTCATTTAAAAAAATCTGACAGTTATGATTCTGGAGCGTCACCACAGTCTGGGCTTTTTGCATGAGAAAGAGTACCCAGTCTTCAAGTGCAGTGGCAGGTGTACTTTCAAGGGGAGTCTACAAGTGATTCTATATGCTTATCAAAGAAAGGAAAATTAATAAGACCACGTTGCATTGATAAGTGAAGAATATGATATAAAACATAAAAAATAATGTTCCTTGAGTTCATCTTTAACAACACCTTGCAACTTTCTGTCCATGTCAGTGACAACTGTGACAAATGTAGACACCAGATGCTTATCGCAATGTACAAACCATAATCATTTCTATAATTGACTACTTTGATTCTATATTCCTGAAAAAAATTTAAATTATATAAAAAAAAATATTGCAAATGACTTCAAGGACTAGTGCAGGTAATAAAGCCCCAAGCCTTGTATTTACCAATACTTGTCAACCAGTCTATTAATTCCATAGATAAGCTTGTCCTCACTGATAGACCTCTCCTATAACTAATTTGGAAGTGTGCGTTGTGCAGGGTAACATTTTGGCTATTAAAAACAGTAATCTATTTTACCAATAGGTAAATCAATAAGTAGCACAGAGTACATATAAGAAAACACAGTCGGTTAATGTGGGAGGAAGTGATAGTGACCTGATTAGAACTGAAATTGTGTGAAGCTCACCAATACACATTACAATCTCTGCAACTGAGCAAGTTTTAAACCACTAACTTGAAAAAGCATCATTCCCTTCTTTAGCATATCCTGGACAATATTATTCCTATCACGAGGTCGGAGACAGATATGTGCACATAATCCACTGCCAAAACTGACATCTGTACACATTTTAAGCAATGAAGCTACAATACTACGAGCACATGTGAATAAATATGTATATATCTGTCACCTGTTTTTACTAAAGTCTATGTTTATGGATCAATGGATGAACTACTGAGGATACAGGTCAAAAAATCATTTAAGCATCCTTGTATTCCAAAATCGTCAATATATTTCAAAGGAACAAACATATTAAGTTAAAATCTGTTGTAGTAATGCCCTCCATCTTATAAACTTCTCTACTAATGTCCAGAAGATCCTCAAAGAACCTACTATACTGAAAACATATCTCAGAACTAAAACCATTAAAAATAAGAGACTAAAGATTATCTTCTAATGGTGTCCAACTCAACGTACTTTTATGATATGTATTGCTTTTATCAGAAGGCTTCAAAGCAGTGATACTTGCATGAGGTATTGGTAGAAATATACCAGAAAATACAAAATAGGGAGGAAACAAAGAACAAAAACAACATCAACAACAAATACATGGCTGATTCTGTTTGATGTCAGTTTCTCCTTTTTTATTAACCACTTAAGGACCGGAAGGATTTCCAGCTTTAGGACCGGAGCCCTTTTTGCGATTCGGCGCTGCGTCGCTTTAACTGAAAATTGTGCGGTCGTGCGACATTGTACCCAAACGAAATTTGCGTCCTTTTTTTCCCACAAATAGAGCTTTCTTTTGGTGGTATTTGATCACCGCTACGTCATTTCTGATCGCCGCTATAAACAAAAGAAGAGCGACAATTTTGCAAAAAAAAAAACAAATTTCTTACTTTTTGCTAAAATACAAATCCCCAAAAAAATATAAAAAAACATTTTTTTGTCCGACATGTCCGCTCTAATATCGAAGTCCC
Source organism: Glandirana rugosa (assembly GCA_018402905.1). Lineage (NCBI taxonomy): Eukaryota > Metazoa > Chordata > Amphibia > Anura > Ranidae > Glandirana > Glandirana rugosa. Next base: position 128,502 of record BLSH010066420.1, on the reverse strand, counting down.
GATAAAAATTGCAGATCACCGCCATTACTAAAAAAAAATAAAAAATTTAAAAACGCCATAAATGAATTCTCATGGTTTATAAACGCGGCAACTTTTGCGCAAACCAATCAATAATCGCAGATTTCAATTTTTTTTACCAAAAATATGAGGAAGAATATAAATCAGCCAAAATCGATGAATACATTTGTCTTTTTATATTTTTTTGGATTTGTATTATAGCAAAAAGTAAGAAATATTGTGTTTTTTTGCAAAATTGTCGCTCTTTTTTTGTTTATAGCGGTGACGATATTTGTTTTTTTCTCGCTGTTAAAACGTTTTTTTGTGTTATAAAGAATGAAAAACGATATTATGTTTAGGTTTTTTTATATTTTTCTGTTTACATAAGTAGCTAAAACCGACTAAATATAAGAAGGAGTATAAAAACCATTTTTTTTAACTTTAGACGCTAATAACTAACCAAACGCGTTTTCAACGGCGCAAATATTTGGTACTCTTAAGTAAATACCGCAAAAATTTAAAAAATAAAAAAAAATCATTACCGCCACTAGACGTTAAAAATAGCCCTGAAGCTATAATCTCGCCTGTACAGCCTGTTTTTTTACAAAAAAATATAAAAAAACCCC
>BLSH010066420.1:95109-123867 GCA_018402905.1 Glandirana rugosa | reverse complement strand
TATCTCACAAAAGTACACCCCTCACATGTTTGTATATATTTTATTATATCATGTGACAACACTGAAGAAATGACACTTTGCTACAATGTAAAGTAGTGAGTATACAGCTTGTATAACAGTGTAAATTTGCTGTCCCCTCAAAACAACTCAACACACAGCCATTGCCATGTCTAAACTGCTGGCAAAAAAAGTGAGTACACCCCTAAGTGAAAATGTCTAAATTGGGCCCAATTAGCCATTTTCCCTCCCAGTGTCATGTGACTCGTTAGTGTTACAAGCTGTCAGGTGTGAATGGGGAAGAGGTGTGTTCAATTTGGTGTTATCGCTCCCACTCTCTCATACTGATCAATGGAAGTTCAACATGGCACCTCATGATTAAGAACTCTCTGAGGATCTGAAAAAAAGAATTGTTGCTCTACATAAAGATGACCTAGGCTATAAGAAGATTGCCAAGACCCTGAAACTGAGCTGCAGCACGATGGCCAAGGTCATACAGCGGTTTAACAGGGCAGGTTCCACTCAGAACAGGTCTCGACATGGTCGACCAAAGAAGTTGAGTGAACGTACTCAGTGTCATATCCAGGGGTTGTCTTTGGGAAATAGATGTATGAGTGCTGCCAGCATTGCTGCAGAGGTTGAAGGGTTGGAAGGTCAGCCTGTCATTGCTCAGACCATAAGCCGCACACTGCATCAAATTGGTCTGTATGGCTGCCATGCCAGAAGGAAGCCTCATCTAAAGATGATGCACGAGAAAGCCCGCAAACAGTTTGCTGAAGACAAGCAGACTAAGGACATGGGTTACTGGAACCGTGTCCTGTAGTCTAATGAGATGAAGATAAACTTATTTGGTTCAGATGGTGTCAAGCGTGTGTGGCGGCAACCAGGTGAGGAGTACGAGGACAAGTGTGTCTTGCTTAAAGTCAAGCATACTAAAGCAGAGCATGATCCCCACCCTTTGGAGACTGGGCCACAGGGCAGTATTCCAACATGATAACAACCCCAAACACACCTCCAAGACCACCACTGCCTTGCTAAAGAAGCTGAGGGTAAGGGTGATGGACTGGCCAAGCATGTCTCCAGACCTAAACCCTATTGAGCATCTGTGGGGCATCCTCAAATGGAAGGTGGAGGAGCGCAAGGTCTCTAACATCCATCAGCTCTGTGATGTTGTCATGGAGGAGTGGAAGAGGACTCCAGTGGCAACCTGTGAAGCTCTGGTGAACTCTATGCCCAAGAGGGTTAAGGCAGTGCTGGAAAATAATGGTGGCCACCCAAAATATTGACACTTTGGGCCCAGTTTGGACATTTTCACTTAAGGGTGTACTCACTTTTGTTGCCAGTGGTTTAGACATTAATGGCTGCGTGTTGAGTTATTTTGAGGGAACAGCAAATTTACACTGTTATACAAGCTGTACACTCACTACTTTACATTGTAGCAAAGTGTCATTTCTTCAGTGTTGTTACATTAAAGGAAATATTAAAATATTTACAAAAATGTGAGGGGTGTACTCACTTTTGTGAGATACTGTATATATATATATATATATATATATATATATATACACATGTTTCAAGACTATCACAGTACTTCAAGAATCTCAATACATTGGGGTTGACATACTAAAATTGGAGAGTGCAAATGCTAGTGCATCTGTACATGGTGGCCAGCCAGCTTCTTTAACCACTTCCCGACTGCGCGCTGCCTATTTACAGCGACAGCGGGACTCTATTCTGTGAATCGCCATAAATAGATGGCGATTTACGGACAGGCAGCTAGGGGGGCACGCGTTTGTGCCCGCTGCACTCTGAAGGATGAGCTGCCAGAGGGAAAGAGCAGGGAACCTCCAATGTAAACACGGCGGTTCCCCGTTCTGCCAGTGGACAATTAAAAGATCTACAGATCCCTGTCACTGGGATCAGTTAGATCTCTGGTGCCAATGGTAGCCCAGGGAACACAGTTAACCCCTAGATCTCCCTCTGCAGGTTAACCCTTTCACTGCCAATGACATCTATACAGTAATCAGTGGATATTTAAATTTCTGATCGCTGTATAAATGTCATTGGTCCCAAAAAGTGTCAAAAATGTCCGACATGTCCGCTCTAATATCGAAGTCCCGATAAAAATTGCAGATCACCGCCATTACTAAAAAAAAATAAAAAATGTAAAAACGCCATAAATGAATTCTCATGGTTTATAAACGCGGCAACTTTTGCGCAAACCAATCAATAATCGCAGATTTCAATTTTTTTTACCAAAAATATGAGGAAGAATATAAATCAGCCAAAACCGATGAATACATTTGTCTTTTTATATTTTTTTGGATTTGTATTATAGCAAAAAGTAAGAAATATTGTGTTTTTTTGCAAAATTGTCGCTCTTTTTTTGTTTATAGCGGTGATCAGAAATGATGCAGAGGTGACCAAATACCACCAAAAGAAAGCTCTATTTGTGGGAAAAAAAGGACAAAAATTTTGTTTGGGTACAACGTCGCACAACCGCGCAATTGTCAGCTAAAGCAACGCAGTGCCGAATCGCAAAAAGTACTCTGGTCCTACAGTGGGAAATCCTTCCGGGGCTGAAGTGGTTTAATAGGGCTTTGACAAATAAACCTGGAAGCTGATTGGTTTCTATGCAGAGCTGCAGCAGATTTTGAACTCTCCAGTTTTAGTGATCCAACCCCAAAGTTCTTATTTAAAGAGTTTTATTTATTAATACAATATCATTTAAAAAGTGCATACCATAGGGACCAGTTTACCTGACTCCCATATAACTCAATACATATGTACAAGTGAAACAGTGCAGTTCTCAGCTCCAATCTTTACATCACTCTGTTATCATTATCATATCAAATGTACAGTATGTATAATGTAGTATGTTCACAAGCTCTTTATTGAACCTTGAATCACTGGTTGTTTAGATTGCAATTAAAGATTAATGAAATAAATAATTTAATATTATTAATAATAATATTAATAATTTAGTTAAATAAATAAAGGCTGTGTATTAAGATTATTGAAGTACCTTAAGGCTCCATGCACACTGGGCTCAAAAAAGCGTCTGTTCTCTTGGAGGAAAAAACTTTCATATAGAGCATTTTTTGTACAAAGTTTAGAAGAGTTTTACGTTTTTACTCCCAGTAGGCTCCAATCAGGAACACGAATGAGAAGGTTTTTTTTTCCTGCCTCTAAACGTTGATCTCAAAATATGCCTGTAATCGTCCTAATATGCATGGACACATAAGGTAACATTGAGCTGCTTCTACAGGCAGAACACAAAACTCCTGTAGAAGCAACATTTTTTTACGCCAGTGTGCATGGACCCTAAAAGTCCCAGGACATGTACTGTACATGTTATGTATATGCATATCTCCCAACTTTTTGAAATGGGAACGAGGCACACTTATTAGCAAAAGTATGTAGGCATAGGACACACCCCCCTTAAATGAGAATTATACAAAAAAAAATGTTAGCTAAATTCACAATTGCTTTTTTATTACCCCTACTATTCCTTTATATTTGCTTTTGGAATTCACAAATGCAACAATTTAGAAATTGGATGGAAGGTTTAGCACTGGGAAACCCTTTTGAAAGATAAATAGTGCATTTTATATAAAACTATATAGATCAGACCAAAATGAGGGACACATGAAGAAGAAAGAGGGACAGTCCCTCGAAATCAGGGACATTTGGGAGCTATGTATATGTCTACACATTTGTTAGGCATTATCCATGGTCACCATCTACATCCTTGACTAGGATGCTGGCATCCTTTCATTTGATCATTGTGGATGAAATCTCTAGTTGTTTTTTTAAGTAACATCAACATATACAAAACAATTTAAATATGATAAATAAGACGAATCCAACACGCCTACAAAAAAGATGTTCAGTATGATACTGTAAGCTAACAAGAAAATTCTGAAACATAAACTGGCATACCTGCTAAAAAAGCGTCAGAATACTTGCCTTTGCCCAGTGCCCACTGGCTCCTCCCACCAACCTCCATATCACCACTGTAATGACATAGAGGAACCAGTGAGGACAACTGGAGTCCAGGTAAATGACATTCCCAAAAGTGTCACTTTCCCATTGGACTTCAGAGGAGAATTTATCATGGAATGGACTACAGGCAACATAAAAAGTAGCCATTCAGTCTTTTCTTCTGCCGGTATTCCTGTTTTTTTTTTTGTTTTTTGTTTTTTAGAACAGGTCACTTTGAAAACTGTGCAATCAGATTTTAAAGCTTATTAACCTTGTCTCAGACCAGCCTTTTTAGTTTTACATTTTTTTATACCAGCTCCTTCTAAAACTATTATGTCTGTTGTGCATGATTGCTAGCAAGATGACTCACATGCTGGCATTGTAAATCTCTCCAAGTTCAGTGATGACAAACTCTGCCATCATTTCCAACGCCGATAAACACCCGTAGCCCTTACAAGGCCAAATTGTGGTGACATACTGACCCAGTAGATTCAAATAAAACAGAATACACAAATTCTTAGGGAGTCCAATTACAGGCAAGTGACATCATTTTGTTAGATGGAGACACAATCTGCTTTGAGCAAATATCACCAAAGACAACAAGAAGCTGAAGCATTCTGCAGAACTTTAATAAACAATATCAATAAAAGTATCAAGACCAAGTGCATTTTTTTCAACATACATGTCTTTTTTAATTAATCATACAGAAACCATGCACTTTAGACAAAATATAAATAAATGAGTGCATATAACTTAAGGACTGGTTCACACCAGGTACGGTGGAAATGCGTTGGGCAGCTATTCCAGCATAGTCCCACAGCATGGACAAGGCAAAATGCATTGTCTCCTATGTGCCTGGGCCACACTATTATGTTGCTGTGGTTTGCAGGCACAATGTGCTGAAATCCACTGCACCGCACAGCAGGCAATTTAACTTTTTGAGATGTCTCTGTGACATTGCAATAAAAATTGTTTTTAAAACAAAAAGTAAACAGTAGGATCCGCCAAGCTCAACACATTATCACTGAACTGATCTAAGCCGGACCACACCACACACCAAGAGCTACATTGCTGGTTTGAACCACCGCTAAAGGACAAGTTTTTGATTGATGTTGGAGTGTTAAAGTGGAGTGCCACCCACATTTTTCACTCCTCACCGTGCATCCCTAAAATGAATTGGAAATGTATTTTTTTCTGTTCACTTATCTGATAGATGCCTATATCTAATTGCACTTCCTCCTTTAGGGGTCGCAGTGCCATGCTTAATTTCCGGCTTTGCATTGGCTCCTGGGAGGTCTTGGTCTGCTTGACATGGCATTGGTCCCGTAACATTTAACATTAGTGTTTAAGGAAAATCTCGGCCACCTTGACATGGCACGGCTCTAGTAACATTTAACATTGGCATCTATGGAAAATCTTGGTTAGCTTGACATAGCACTGCTTCAGTGCCATGTCAAGCTGACCAAGATTTTCCATAGAAGCCAATGTTAAATGTTACTGGAGCCGTGCCATGTCAAGCTGACCATGATTGCACCACATTGCACATGCGCAAGATCAGCAGGTGCATGCTGGGTAGCCAGTATGCACGGAATCCAGGAAGAAGGACACTGCGGCTTCAGATGCCCACATTGGAGATGGCTGCGCTGTGCAGGAACTTCACAAAGTAAGAAAACGATGCTGCACAAATAGAAAACATGGCATAGTTTACAGCATACTTTTGTTACATTGCACGAGACATGAGTATTCTAAATGTATTTATATCTTAAAATTCATATTTTGCCTGGAACTCTGCTTTAAATACCCCGAGAGTTGCTTATATATATATATATCCTTAAAGCCTCATTCACATTATGCATACATCCATAAGAAGGGCCAGCTTTGCCCACACAGGATGCACAGGTGTTCCTTGCATCTGTGTGCAGGTAGTCCCATTCATGTCTACTGGAACACAGCCACTGCACAGACACAGACGCTCCTCTCTATTTGACAGCTGTGCAGTTGTGGGTGCATATTCCTGAGTGCAGACAGTGTGCGTTTAGGGTCAAGCACCTGCATAGCTGTTGAACTGGGAACAGTGTCTGGATGTGGGGGCGAACATTCAAAACTCCCTGATGGGCAGGAACAGAGTCAGAAACTATGGCAGGAATATGTTCCTATTGGAGTATCCAAGATATATAGGAAGCCAGTGGTGCACCCAGCATACAAGGTCCCACCTATAACTATTACTTTTGGATGGACTGGCCCTTTTATAAAGTGCAGTGACTATCTACCAAGGGCAATAACTCTTGCCAGTCAAATTAGGAGGCATTGTTCCATAGTCTGAATTAATTTTTGGACATTATATGGGAACTGCATTTTGCACTTAATGGTCATATTTTGCACTTAGGCTGACAAATTACAGTCTCATAATAAAGTTTAAAAATGTCACATTTATGAGTGTGTAATAGGAACATTGTTTACTTTGTTACCAGCAGCAGCAGTGTGCCACCTTATAACCTCTCATGGCGCATTGTACCAGCCAGACAGTTAACCATTCCACAACTAACAGAAATCAGTGCCATTTGGCTTGCTGCTGGTGCTTTGTGAAGAATTATCTGATCATTGTCAAAAGGTTGGCAGTGTGCAGATGACTGTGCATACAAGCGGTTTAAATAACACACATGATATGTGGCACAGCATTATAATGTCAGCTGCTTTCAGCTTACTTCAAGAAAACATTAGTCTCAGTATATGGAAAGAAAACAAACTGAGTTCCATCTAATGTAAATATGCATTCCATAGATAGAATTAAATCTCTTTTATCGTGATACTGTGATATAAACATTTCAGTCCAGCCGTTCCCTCCGGGCCCGTGAATCTACAACCATGGGAGGCTGAGGGACCTGACCTGCCCCCAGCTGGGCCCTAATTGTTTCTTCAGGTACAATATTTAATGGAGGCAGGAAACACATAGGGTCATTATTTCAAACCATACAATAGATTTCAGAAACCCATAAACAGACAAGCATTTCTGGGAGAGTCTTCCAGGCAGCCGCTACTGAATTTCTTTAACCCTTTCTATGTGCATTACAAGAAATCATTCACATGTGTACTGTATTTCATTTATAGAACTGGCTAAATTAGAAAACATTTATGCTCAAATAATTGCAGTCACTTTCTAGCAAACTATTGGCCTTCTACAAATATAGATGATGAATAATGGCAGTGACAGCAGTACCCAGTCAGGAACACTGATACAACTGATAAAGGGGTACTGCTGCCTCTGCCAATAAATTAGGCACAATTGGTAGAAATTTTACTTATAATATAGCAAAGTATCTTCCTGAGTCTAGCTTAAGCTCCTATTAGATCTTAAAATGTAAAGCCCTGATGAAGGGGGTGCTTTGGCACTGGTTATTTTATTGTGAATGATTAAAGCGCATCTACAATCAATGTCTAAAATGATATATTCATTTCCACATTGTATTTCAATTATTTATAGCCTACTCTTAATAATCTGAATGATCTAGAAGTTTCTAAACATACTTTGTGAAGATCCCTACACATTACTGCCTTGAATTATGTGACACATATTCACTATGCCCTGTTGATAGGCACAGCTGTGTCATATATTTCACAGAGCCTGCCTTCTGATTCTAGACTACAGAAGTGCCTAGAGGAGGAGTTTCTGGAGGCAGAGTCAGTACAGGGATCACTGCTTGCAGGCAGCAAGGTACCATGGGATATGTAGTTCATATAAATTAAAAGTAAACTGTGGAGGAGAAGCTGAAAAACATGCAGGGAAGTTGTATAAAGAAATGTATAAGTAAGCTTATATTGGATTTTCAAAAATATATTTTTTTTTGTATTGCTATTGCAATGCTGATGTTATATATTTAAAGTGTATCCTGTGACCATAGATTACTTTTAAAGTGGTAGCAAAGTCTGTATTTTGATTTCAACCTACATGTATGCTTATAATAAAGATTAACCTAGGTTAAATGAATATATCCTAAACATGCACCATCCAGGACAGGGTTTCTCAACCAGGGTCCCTAGGACAGGGTTTCTCAACCAGGGTCCCGTAGAACCCTAGGGTTCCTCCAGAGGTTGCTAGGGGTTCCTTGAGCATTGGTCAATTTCCTCCTCTCAGATAAATTCCCAATGATACCATTGATCTTTTTATCTATCTGTAAGGGGGTAATTCTTCCCAATGACCACAAGTGTGAGGAGCATTCTTCTCATTGACCATCACACTCATGTATCATGAGTTGAAGGGACGGTGGGGGCCCTCATTTTAGGGCAGTCCACCCAATGGTCACTACAACCAATGTAAGGTGTTCTTATCACACTTTATACAGGTAACATCATTACTCTACAGATATATATGACATCTGCTATGCAGATGGGATAACTTTATGAGAGTTATCACATGTATTTATATAACTTCCTTGTGATATTTTCTTAAAGGTGCAGTTATCATGCCATATGTTAATAAATCCCACGATGATGTGGGATATTTTCCACATTAAAGATGACATGCAATGTGGATATACAAATTTATTTATCCTAGATAAAAAGTATGAAAAAGATGACCTTCTGCAATGGAATTTAAACAAATGGTTACCAGGTGGTGTCTCCCCTCCTAAGATTTTTTTTCATAAGAATCTCTCTTGAGCAGACTGATGGTTGAATATGTTGATGTTAAATAACTGTTATGTAGTTTGGGTGTAAAGCAGAATATCTGTGGAATGCAGCATAAAACAAAATATCATCATTCAGTATGGATGAACTATTCTGAGCAGGTTCACTTAGGTATACACAGAGCTGCCTAGTGTCTGTTTAGTTCATTAGCTTTTAATGTACGTCTCAAAGATAGACTGTATGAACTGATAGATCAATGGTTCCCCAAGGTTTGAGATCCAAATTGGATAGGATTGGCCCAAGGATAGTATATATATATATATATATATATATATATATATATATATATATATATATGAGTTATAGCTGTTTTAAAGACCTTCTTGCTTACTTTGTCCACTTTTATTTTGTAACTTGAAGGGGGTTGCTTTTATCTGAGCAAAAGTTACATCTCTGCTCCAGCTAAAATATTTAATATTTTGATAGAACAGAGAAGTATTAGAGTCTCTGTTAGTTTTTATTGCAGCCTGTGTCTCTGTTGGGGAGATTTCCCTTCATGTCCTGTCAAATCTCCCCTAAGTGAAGAAAAGACAGAAAAGAAAAATAAAGAGAATAAAGAGTATAGACAAGACTGAGGTCCAAGACCCAGGTTAAGGTCCATGGAGCAAAGATCCAAGGATTTGTGTGTCCTGGAAGTCATGTATTCTAGTGTGTATTTGTTAGTGTCTGGTAGTCGTCTGAGTATCTAAACATCGCCCATATGTGCCATAGTCTGTTAAATTTTTCAATTGAATTGGTGGCAATGGCTCTGGTTTCTTCCATATTGTAAATTTCATTCACACTATGGAGCCATTCTTTAATTGAAGGGACCCGTGTCATTCTCCAATACCTCAGAATCAACACTTTCGCTGCTGTAAGTAAAAATCTAGTCAGTGGTTTTTTTATACCTTTTCATGGACCCATTTGAGATATGCAGTAAACAACACGCTGGGGTCAGCTGAATTGTGGTTTTGGCGATTCTCCTTATCACATCGCATGCTTTTTGCCAGAAGGGCCTTATTAATTTGCACTCCCACTAAATGTGATACAGTGTACTTATCTCCATATTGCATTGCCAACACGCGTCTGACACTGAGGGAAACCATTTATGGATCTTGTCGGGAGTGTTATACCAGTTTGTTAGGAGCTTATAAGAGGCTTTTTGATGGCGTGAACTAATTGAACACTTATGTGTAAATACACAAGCCTGAAGCCATTGTTCCTCGCTGAGGGTTGTATGGAGGGGCTTTTCCCAAATCTTTTTGTTTTTGTTCCCATCTACATCTCCTGATCCGGCATTTTGTAGCCAGCCATATAGAAGAGATGTGGGATTATCAGTTGCAAGCCCCTTCACACAAATCTCTTCAAATTGTGACAAAGATCTAGAGAAATCTTGGCGTCTTTTGGAGTCTGTAACAAAGCTAATTAGCTGACAATATTCCCAATTTGTAAAGGTGTGTTGTTCCCTATCCCCATTCATCTCTGCCATCGATTTAAGTTTGCATCCCCTGAAGCAATGCATTGCCAATAGTGGTTTATTTTCCACTCCCTGCCACTGTCGACGAGCCATCAGCCCTGGCAAAAATCCCTGGTTGAAGCTCAGTGGTGTCAGGGGGCCTTGCGTGGAATTCAAGTCTGTTTTTTTCATGATCTTTTGAATTGCCTCAAGGGTGGCACCTATCACAGGGTGTTCTTTTAATCGTTTGGGACATGCCCCCAATGAAATCCAAGGTAGAAAGTTCAACATTGTGGGACCAATGGTATTTTTTATAGCTACCCTGTCCTTATTCTCTGCATGACAATGGCAGTCTACGATTCGTGTCATTTATGCGGCCAGGTAATAATTGACAAAATTTGGAAACCCCATTCCTCCCAAATGTTTGGATTTGGTGAGCAGTTTTATTCTTGGTTTCCTAGAGGCCCATAATAATCTCCTAATCATTGAGTTTAGCGCTTTGAAGAAACTGGTAGGTAGGGAGATCGGTAGTGTTTGGAAAAAATATAAAATCCTGCGTAGGATAGTCATTTTGGTTATCACCACCCTACCAAACCAAGAAAAAATTTTCACTGTCCACTGTTCCAAGTCCTTATTGATTTGTTGGAGTAAGGGTTTAAAATTGTATGCTTATATAGAATCTATTTTTGGGGTCAGTTTGATTCCTAGGTATTTTATGGTCTTTTCCTCCCATTTAAATGCACAGTTTCTCTGGGTTACCATAAGGGTATCACGGGGTAATGAAATATTTAGGGCTTCTGACTTATTGTAATTTACTTTAAAGTTAGATATATACCCATAGAGTGAAAATATTTCGCGTATGTTCGGTAGGGTAATGTGCGGTTGCATGATGAAGAAAAGGAGATCGTCAGCATACGCTGCTATCTTGTACGTCTCCCCCCCCCCCCATTGTGAAACCATGTATCAAGGGCATCTTGTTTATCCAACCTATCAATGGTTCTAACGTGAGGATAAAAAGCAATGGTGACAAGGGGCATCCTTGTCGGGTGCCATTGCGAATCACCACAGGTTCAGAGAGTGTACCATTGATTTTTATTGATTTGCCGTTGGGTTATTATATAGTGTCTTAATCCACGTCATCATTCTATCCCGCAAGCCAATATGCGCGCAGGTTGCCTGTAGAAAATCCCATGGGACACGGTCAAAGGCCTTCTCTGCATCAGTAGAAAGCACCATGTCTTCAAAGCCCTAAAACCATGCCCCATGAATAAGATTTAATGCTTTTATGACATCATCTCTGGCCTCTCTCCCTGACATAAAGCCAACTTGTTCTGGTTCAATCAAATGGGTCACTCAGAATGTGTCTTTGTCCACTCTCCATAAGCAAAGTGGACATGGACCTGTCATCCACCTGCTCAGCAGGGATCAGCAGACAGTTTCCCCACTAAGCAGGCGGATCCGCTGCCAGAGTCTGCACTTCTGAAAGGGGCCTTCCACTTCCTAAGGTAGAAATGCCATCAACATTTCTTAAAATGACAATACAATAAAATGCAATACAGACAAATATGCAACATTTAAGGTGTGCAAAGTCTTACTGTTTTTTTTTTTTTTAAAGCAGCCACAGTCAGAGTAGAGAAGTCTGTGCCCTGCCAGTATGCTGCAGAGTGGGATTCTTTCTCTTTGTGGGGGAGCAGTGATCTCTCTACAGAGGTCCAACACACCCCCTGTTTAATCAGCAGGGAGCTTCAGTTTTGCTGACAGCAAGATATAGGTCTGACTCAGTAGGCATTAGGGGTGCGCATCTTCACTGGTCTCCCGATTGGATTCCGATTATTTGGTCAACGATTCGATTCAATTCGATTCCTCGATGCATCACGATGCATCACGATTAGGACACAGGGGAGGGTGGGAACTGAAGGATGGAAGAATTTGTGAATAAGAAAGGAAACATGGGGGAGTCTGGAGATAGAGATGGAGGAATCTATGGACAGGAATAGAAGGATAGGAGAGTCTGTGGATGGAGGAATCCATGGATAGGAACAGAAGGATGGGAGAGTCTGGGGATGGAGATGGAGGAATCCATGGACAGGAACAGAATGATGGGGGAGTGTAGGGAATGATAGGTATAGAGGGGTGAGAGTTGTGGTGTGGGTGATGCTAGGTGATGGATGTTAGTGGGTGGGTGTAGAGGGGTGTGGGTGGTGATGGGTGTACAGGGGTGTGGGTGGTAGTGATGGGTGTGGGTGATGATGGGTGTAGAGGGGTGTGGGTGATGCTTGTTGGTGGTGATGGGTGTGGGTGGTGGGGGTGGCCTGGTGTTAAAATAACTTGAATCTCCTGTTACTGTGCAAAGTGCCTCACTGTAGTGTACTGTTAACATGCTTCTTGATATGTAGCAACATACTGCACTGTGCCTCTGGGCACGCATGTGAGCGCCAAGCCGGCCTCTGCTCTCTAGAGCTTTCTTTTGCTTTTATTTATTCAGATGTGATGAGGACAGACAGATGTGTTGTGCACTATGGCAGATGTGATGGGAGACATACAGATGTGTTGTGCACTGTGACAGATGTGATGGGGACAGACAGATGTGTTGTGCACTGTGACAGATGTGATGGGGGCATACAGATGTGTTGTGCACTGTGACACATGTGATGGGGACATACAGATGTGTTGTGCACTGTGACAGATGTGATGGGAGACATACAGATGTTTTGTGCACTGTGACAGATGTGATGGGGACATACAGATGTGTTGCGCACTGTGACAGATGTGATGGGGGCATACAGATGTGTTGTGCACTGTGACAGATGTGATGGGGGCATACAGATGTGTTGTGCACTGTGACAGATGTGATGAGGACAGACAGATGATTTGTGCACTGACAGATGTTTTGTGTATGGTGACAGATGTGATGGGGACAGACAGATGTTGTGAACTGTGACAGATGTGATGAGGACAGACAGATGATTTGTGCACTGACAGATGTTTTGGGGACTGTGACAGATGTTTTATGGGGACACTGACGTGTATGGGGAAAGGGGTATCAGTGGTGCTTGGTGTACTATTTGTGGGACAATCTGTGATAGCTCTCTGTATAATGTTCATACAGAGAGTTGTCACAGAGCTGCAGTACAGATTCCCTCTCTCCCTCCCCCTCCCCGCACTGAGCTAGGCGGGGAGAGAACTGTTTAGATTGTGATGGCTGTGATTGGACACAGCCGTCACGTGATCAGGAGGGCCAATCACAGCGCCCGTATCCCGATCTCTGCTCGGACGGGTCCTGTGATCATAATGATCACAGGATTGAGCCGAGGCACGGAGGCGACTTGCCAGGCGACTCAAGTCACCTGACAAGTCGCCTATCGGCATGTCGGGTGACGTCACCCGACATCGATTACGGGCAATCGCTGCATAGATGCCGCATCGGGGACCGCCGAATCCCGATGCATCGATGCATCGATTAAATTCAGCACCCCTAGTAGGCATGCATGTTGGACTTCTGCAAAGAGATTACTGCTTCCACAGAGAGAGCAAGTGTCCTTTTCCGCAACTGCTGGAGGAAGACAGGCTTTTCCAGTAAGGCTGTAATAGCTTTAGCAAACAAATTGTAAGACTTAACAATTTTTGCTTTGATGCACCTGGAGTTAGGCTGAGCTTTAAACAAGGAAAGCAGAGTTCTGAGGTTGAGGCCTGCTTGCTCATAAGTATATCTGAATTTGTGAATCAGGGGTTCTGTAAAAGGTGCCCTATGAGGACAGAAATATGGGTAGGTTTGTTTTAAAGGTGTAGGCTCCAGAAATTTGATACTAATCTTATTCTAAATACCCAGCGAATTTCTGCTCCACAGCAAGTATTAAAGTGAACCAGTGCTCAAAATGTCAAGATTTGCTATGTTATAGTGAAGATCAAGAAGTATCAATTGTGCCTAAGCAATACCCTGAAATGTTTACCTTTTGTCGGGAATTCCTTCTGAAAATTAGCTGTACACTTCCTGGTACATGAGGATAAATAGGCACTATTTATGCAATAGGTGCATATAGTCCCATAACTGTATATCTGCAGTGAAAGATCTACAGCACAGCTGCATCTTACTTCTAGTTTACTGTGCTGTTCACTGTTCTCCTTTAACAGAGGTAACCTGCCGCAGGACCTGCCTCTACCAGGATGGCCATGTCCACACAGCGACACAGAGCAGAACAGGGTATGTTAAGTGAGTAATGGGGGAAATGTTCGTTTTTGGCACAGTTTCCATAGTTCAGTACCCTTTTAGTTGCATAATCTCCTTTTTTAAAGTATATAACATAGCAATACTAACAATACAAGTCTTGCTTTCACTGTCTTTTGTAGTAATAATGCCAGAGAGCGCTGATTGGAGTGTTCCGGCGTTTGGGGGGGAGGCATCCCCCTGTCGGAACACAGCAGCTCAGCGGGGGAGATCGCTGAACTTAACTTGCATGGTTAGTACAGCGGCTCCGACGGGAGCTGTCAGTTGTTTTTCATGCAACCCAGCGGGGTAAAAACTGTTAGTGTGTACCAAGCAAATTTGGCCCAATGTAAGTATGCAAAATATATCATTCCTAGAGTTCAGCTTCAAGGTTTCACATTAGCAGCATCATCAGACTGCTATTGCAAACTCTTTACAGGCCATCATAGACTGCTTCTGGCTTCAAGGATGCAGAGATACTCTGCAAACAGTTAGTTTCTCCTAAAAATGATAACCACATCAGTCGTTTAAAGTGGATGTAAACCCTCACATATGTCCAGTGAAGTGAAGAGCCTCAGATGATACACAGGGATGAAACAAATCATCCTGCATACATTTTACATACATATCTGCTGTCTTCAACTTTATATATTCTTTAGAAAGTTCACATTGTGTTAAGAGATTTTATATTCCTGTTCAGCACTGCAGTGAAGCCTGGGCATACAGCCATGACAGCCGATTGGAGGAAAGGCACACACCCTCTCTCCTCATAGGTAGAGACTTTCAGATCTGTTCATTGAATAGTTCAGCACTCTGCTAATCTATTTATAGCATCCTTTCCAACACAAAACTCAGGCTGGTTTTATCACATGTGATAGAGAATATGTCAGATGTTATCAGGGTGATAACAGTAGAACGGAGCAGGAGACATCTACTGGACTTAGTGCTTTGAAGAGACATAAGAAAACACTGAAGATATATGTGCCCAGCTCAAATTTCATGAATTGGATTTACATCCACTTTAAGTAGGCCAGTTAATGCCACAGCCTGGACTGGCCTTAAAGAGGAAGAATTCACACCATAATTCCCAGTTTTAAAGAAACCCAATAGAGCAAATAACATACTTTTGCTGGAAAAATGGCCCAAAGCTTCTCTCACAGTGACTAGATTGAGTATGGCTTGTATCTATAATAATGCCAAGTTTTATCATTTTTATATTCTTTTATTATTCTTATAAGCAAAAGCTCCCTAATGGATCTGCATCTAAAATGTAGACAGCAATAATAGCATTTTTTTTTTTAAACTAGTAGTTGATAAAGGCAGAATTGATGCTCGTTTTTTTTTCTTCTGATAGTGTCACTGTTGGGAAGGTTTGCCTCTTTGTTTGTGTGGTCACAGTTAAACGTTTTCCCTTTTACTTTAACTCAATAATCTAGAGCAGAAAAATAAATGCAGGTATTTGTGGTCCCTGCACTTATACAACATCTGCAAGAATGCCTTAGGAACCCCAGACCTGGAGTGCTCTGTTATGCACCTCTTTAGTTTTATTTATTTCAGGTACTTATATAGCACTGTCAATTTATGCAGCGCTTTTACATATATATTGTACATTCACATCAGTCCCTACCCTCAAGGAGCTTAAAATCTAAGGTCCCTAACTCACATTCATACATATACTAGGGCCAATTTAGACAGGATCTAATTTACCTACAGCATGTCTTTGGAGTGTGGGAGGAAACCGGAGTACCCGGAGGAAACCCAGGCAGGCGCAGGGAGAGCATGCAAACTCCAGGAAGGTAGTGTCGTGGTTGGGATTTGAACCAGCAACCCTTTTGCTGCCAGGCAAAAGTGCTATCCACTGCACCACTGTGTTACCCTAGTTCATTTCCAAAGTGAATTTTAGCCTCATCCCTCCCCATTCCATGCCTATTCATCTACAACTGACCAATAGGAAGATTCAGGGGGAAGAAGGCAGAAGGTCCAAGTTGTCAACAAACAGGCCTTGTCGTGATTTGCACTTCTAGGTATAACATTTATTTCCTTACTTTAACCGCTTGCCGACCGCTGGTCGGCAATTGACGGCGACAAAGTGGCTCTGTAACGCAAATCGCCGTCATACGACGGCGGGCGCGATACAGAGCCACTGTGAGCGCTCACTGTGTTCGGGGGGGGGTCCAGGGAGCGGGTGCGGCGGCTTCGATTGCCGCCGGCCACCCGCGATGCCCCCCCCCCGGAGCGAATGAGCGGAGGTCCGTGTATGTAAACACGGACCTCCGCTCTGTGTGAGGGGGAAGGGCTGTGATCACAGCCTTCCTGTATATGAAGGCTGTGACCACTTCCCTTCCCCAGCTAGGGCAGTCCCCCCACAGTTAGAACACGCCCAGGGAACATACTTAACCCTTAGCGCGCCCCCTGCAGGTTAACCCCTTCACTGCCAATGGCATTTACACAGTAATCAGTGCATTTTTATAGCACTGATCGCTGTATAAATGCCAATGGTCCCAAAAAAGTGTCAAAACGCTCCGACATGTCCGCCCCAATATCGCAGTACCGCTAAAAATCACAGATCGCCGCCATTACTAGTAAAAAATAAAAAAAAAATAAAAACCCCAAAAATGAATTCTCATCATCCGTAAACGCGACCACTTTTGCGCAAACCAATCAATAAACGCCGATTGCGATTTTTTTATCGCAAATATGAGGAAGAATATAAATCGGCCAAAAACGGTGAAAAAAAATGTTTTTTTAGATTTTTTTTGGGATTTGTATTCTAGCAAAAAGTAAGAAATTTGGGTTTTTTTGCAAAATTGTCGCTCTTCTTTTGTTTATAGCGGCGATCAGAAATGACGCAGCGATGATCAAATACCACCAAAAGAAAGCTCTATTTGTGGGAAAAAAAGGACGCAAATTTCGTTTGGGTACAACGCTGCACGACCGCGCAATTTTCAGCTAAAGCGACGCAGCGCCAAATCGCAAAAAGGGCTCCGGTCCTAAAGCTGGAAATCCTTCCGGGGCTGAAGTGGTTAAGTGGTAAAGCAAACAACAGTTTTTAAATCACTGTGCAGTGTGCAGAGTAATGTGATAGCCACAAGTTGGCCAGATGATAGCTAAACACAGACAAAGAGCTGTCACTACACATAGAGAACAATCACCAGCTACAAAGCTTCTCTTTGATTCCTCAATTTATCCTAAAACAATTTATGCTCCTGATCTGCAGACATAAAACAAATGAACAGTTGACATTTTGTATAGCCATAAAACATTCTTTATCAGCTGCAGAGCATTATGTGATCCAGAGTAGCTCAGCAACCATGAAAAATGGGAAAAGCTTCTCTGATTTGGAGCAGAAAAAAAAAAAAAAAAAACGATACTTGGCTATCATAGGCAGACATTCCTTGAAAAAACATAACTTGGCTAACTTCTGTAAGTATATATAGGACACGTGGGAAGATTATGTATTCATAGTGCATTCAGGGTATCTGGTATGTTCAAAATATGTATGACCAACAATAAGGAGTTACCTGTCTGTTCATTAAATTCATAAAGTAGCAAAACTTTCTTAAAAAAAAATACATTAATTTCGCCCACAGACTGCAAGACTGTTGCAATACTGTTTCTAATCAAGTCATCAAGATTACAGGTGGAACAAGGAACTGCCAAAATACTTTATGAGATCTTTGTTATAGCTGTGTAAAAAAAATCCTTGAGCTGGGAAAACAGCTAATAATAAATCAGAAGTACCTTTATAACAGTTTGTTCTTATGTTAAAAAAATGACGATAGCTTGGTATTTCATATTCTGGCATGTTTGATGTAACCATCTAGCAGCTAAGCAGACATTTTGAATTGTGTCATTCAGTTGAACATAGTTATTGCTAAGATTCGTATTATTACATGCTTGCCATTGCATATTTTGATTATAGCATTGTGCTGTAATATTACTATATAGTTTGATTGGCATGTTACTGACTTGTAAACGTTCCCTTTAGTAGGCATCTGTATCTCAGGATAGATGAGCTGCAGTCACTGCCAACTGTTGAAGCTCAGTTGTCCTTAAAGTATAATAACTAAAGGCAATTTTTTTCTTTGAGGTTTGGATAGAGTGGAGAAGGATTAGAACATATGTCAGTTTTTATTTCTACCTCTGCCTCTGTTAGGGAGATTTACCCTTTCTATTTGTTCTATTTGCCATTATCATTGAAAGTAAAAGAAAATCACAAATTTTGGGTTGTCCCAAGAAAAATAACAGAGGGGACACTAGTTCTCATTACTTGGGGGTCCTCAAGAGATTCCCTTAATTTGCGGTGATTTCCTCTCGCTTCTTATTTTGGCTATGGGGCAGGAAGTGAAGGTAAATCTCCCCAATTGGACACAAAGAGCAAAAATAAACACTACAGGGGTTATAATCCTCCCTTACTCCATCCAAAAAAAAAAAAAACTGCCAATAGTTCTACTTTAAATCAACCCTGTGGTCCTGTTCACATCTTCACATTTTAGCATGTGCATTTTAAAGTAAAACAATATAATACAATTTGAAAAAATAGTTCATCACTTTTCAGGCAGCGCTCCACTACTACATATAAATACAGTTGTATGCAAAAGTTTAGGAACCCCTGACATTTTCCAAGATTGTCATTTATAAATATTTGGGTGTATGGATCAGCTATTTCATTTTGATCTATCAAATAACTGAAGGACACAGTAATATTTCAGTAGTGAAGTGAGGTTTATTGGATTAACATAAAATGTGCAATATGCATCAAAATGAAATTAGACAAGTGCATAAATTTGGGCACCCTTGTCATTTAGTTGATTTGAATACCTGTATCTACTTAGTACGGATTAATTGGAACACACAATTGGTTTGTTGAGCTCATTAAGCCTTGAACTTCATAGACAGATGCATCCAATCATGAGAAAACGTATTTAAAGTGGCCAATTGCAAGTTGTTGTTCTCTTTGACTCTTTTCTGAAGAGTGGCAACATGGGGACCTCAAAACAACTCTCAAATGACTTGAAAACAAAGATTGTCTAAAAACAGATACATCAATAGTCCAATATCTCTTAAAGGTGGCCAGTATCCGTAGCAGCGGTTTCTCACAGTTACATGTGACAGCAATTGATGACAGTTCACACATCAGAGTGGATCACCGTGAAAGGAAGGAGTGAATGTAAGAGGATAAAAGTGTCCCTGATATCCAACGTTAATAGTGCAATTTTCACCTCCAAGATCACCACGTGAGGCACTCCCCTTAGGACTGCACTTACCAGATGATGGCAAACAACACGCCTTTAGATATTCAAAACTATTTTTCCTCCAAATAGTCAAGAGTATAACTTTCAACCATTCCAAACTTTCCTCCTACCGGTTGTAATATGATGTTCGGTCTTACCCAAAAACCCAAATATTTCTAAATGACAATCATGGAACTTGTCAGGGGTTCCTAAACTTTTGCATACAACTGTATATACAACTCCACCTCTGTGTCAGTGAATAGTTGGTGAAGTGTGCTTATTATACAACTTTAAGTGCTTCAACAAAGCGATCCTGGCATACACTCAAATATCTCCACCTCGGTGCATAATGGTGACCACCACTCCCCTTAGTACACCGCACTCACCAAATGGAGTTGCCTCTCATTTTACTGATCAGCACTTCATGCTTTGTTTACACCACTATTGCAAGAAGATCCTCCAGTCAAGGATGATCACTTCCAATTTGGACATCTCCCTTACCTCTAAGTCTGTAGAGGGTGAAGCAGAATTTATTGATTCCCTTATCCAGAATTGATCAGCAGAAGTGATCCTCCTGAACTGGTGATGTGTCGATCAGTAAAATGAGAGGCAACTCCATTTGTTGAGTGTGGTGTACTAAGGGGAGCGGTGGTCACCATTTCGCATCGAGGTGGAGATTTTTGAATGAATGCCAGGATCGCTTTGTGGAAACACCTAAAGTTGTATAATAAGGACACTTCACCCACTATTCACTGACACAGAGGTGGACTTGTATATATTTATATGTAGTAGTGGAGCTCTGATTCTTTTTTTAAAACTGTACTAATTTATATATTGTATATGGTAGCTGCTCATGTGTGCCTTTATATGTATATATTTGTATTATTATTATTTTGTAACACTGTATGACCCGAGCGCAGAGTTCCCTTTGGATTGTTATATCGTTTGAAAGCGAAAAAATGGTTGTGTTAATCAATGAGGATGTTCAGATCTATGTGGTGTAGTGCAGTCCATAACATGTCTATTTTTCTGTGCATTTTCATGCACTGTGGTGCCCAATAGAAGAATGAAAATGCATGTAAAGGCACTAAAATAATGGAAGTTAAAAAAAAAACAACAATAAATAAAGGAAAAGTGGACATGGATGGATGTTAACCTGGCAGGTATAAAAAACCTGAAGGATGCTAACCTGCAAGAGAATTGCTCTTATTCTCACCTCTCCTGTAGTTCATGTCCCTTACCTCCACTCCATTCCAGCATTGCAGCCTACATAAGACTCTTAAGCATTTGACACTTCCAGGAGTGTCAGATGCCTCACCAATTGCAGGCTGTGGTTCCATCCTTCTACCCCTACTGTAGTCCTGTAGTGAAGTAGGGCTTGGAAGATGAAACCAAGGAGTGTGGTGGAGGACAAAGGCACTCTTTGATGAATTGAATGCTGAAGAGACTGATGCAGCAGAGGTAAGAGACAGGGGCTGGCAGAGAGGTGATGTGAGTAGCAGGGTATCTTCCTTTAGTTTTTTTTTTACTATGACTTTGTAATTTTAATGTAATTGTGGTGAAATTTCATGTTGTAAAGAATACCCAATAGTGTGCAAGGAAAATCAGTAAATCAAACACTGTGGGGTTGATTTACTAAAGCTTGAAAGTGCCAAATTTGGTGCAGCTCCACAAAGAAACCAATCAGCTTCAAGGTTTTATTGTCAAGGCTTGATTGAAAAAGCTGAGGTTAGAAGCTGATTGGCTAGCACGCAAAGCTGCACCAGTTTTTGCACTCTCCAGCTTTAGTAAATCAACCCCTATGACTCTCTCTAAAACAGTAGTTTACAAAAGGTGGTCATGCTGACATACTATATGTACAGTATATATAAATGAACTCTAATATGATTATAGAATAATTTTAGGCAAATCTTCGACAATCGTTTTGTGTCTAAGTACTAGCAATTTTTTTGGGAAAGGTAGTTGGATGGTAACGGGTGACCTTACCTACTCATGTTGGAGGGTCTGTTACACGCATACTGCAGTAATCTATAGCCATAAGCATTCAGTTTACAATAATCACACAAGGAAAGGATCAAATTTTATGGGTTGAATGGGGTTCCTGCACTTACAGAAACAGTGCACTTTAAAATCACTTATTATTTAACTTGCCGCTAAATGTTTTTAAACAGCGCTGTATGTCTCCCTAAAAATCACAAAGCTATTAGGAAACTTTTTTTAGCATACCATGGAGATGAAAGGAGAATGCTTGTAGAACAGTCTGAAAACAAATGCTTTGATCTCACAGGGATACACTGTTCTCCATTCACCTCCAAGCTATGCTGTGCTAGCATTTCTCAACATAGCTACAATATCTTCTTGTTAAAACCATTAAGGTGTTTAAAGAGCTCATCTAATTTAGTGCAGTAAAATCTATAACTAAGAAATAAATAAGGCAAATATTTGGATCTCTGGGTAACATATTGATTCTGTTTCTTATACACATCGCCCTCATTGGCAGTCATTAACCTTTCTCCAGTGGGGTTTTGGATGGTTCAATACAGATGCTTATGATAGGACTGAATTGGGTGGATTTGGGTTTGGCCTACATACCCATTTCAGATGGTAGTGGAATTTTGAAAAATTTACTGCTGTTCACTTATTAAACCTAATGGGTTGGAAGATCATCGGCAGCAAACAAATTATTACTGCCAAACACTAATGAAATGATTGATTTATAATACTACATGTTAAAAAAAGAAAGAGGAACTGGTTGAAATTATTACAACACTATGCAGCACACCCAGGCATTTCTCTAATTAAAGAGAAGAATATAGAGAATAACAAGGAGATCTGCATGTCACAATGCTTTTCCTGTTACTCATGAGTAAGCTTGGTTGCAGCCTCGAAGCACTGATTTTCTTCTTACTGGAATGTAACAACACAGCAGGCAGTTATCAATTCCCGGATCTTACTCATATATGTCAACAGCCATTAATGAAGCCTAGGGGAGTTTATTAGATTGATCTAATATATATATTTAAATGAAGTTCCGAAGAAAACCCATTGGTTTTGCAAGACTGGAAAGGAAATGCTATTTTTATATATTTATATTTTTACTGCAAATGTATACGATTCAGAAAATAAGGGAACATTCATGTAGAGAGAATAACATTGTAGGGCTATTTTTAAAAACTGGCAATAAATTGACCTTCGCTTTGCAGCACTTTGTTTTATCTAAGTTTCCATTTATAAAGGGTTGAATTGAAAGCTGCAATGCCAACACAAAATAACCACAATAGTGAAAAGACCATAAAAGATGACAAATTTGAATATAAAAAAGTAACTGACTCACTGGATCCCAATAAGAATCCTTGTCTGAGAGCTGTTAAGCATGCTCTCAGCACACAACCCCATGCCGTTGATGCATATGTGTGGCAGTTGGGCATTAAAGCCCACCTTTCTTGCCCCTGCATATATGCATTCAGCAAGTGATTAAGAACTCAGTGTTAGATAAACAAGCGGTACAAAATAAAATGTGTGGACTCACTTCCATACCATGCATTCTTCCTAGAATGACACAGGTCAGACGTAGGACCAAACCATTACCAATCAGAGGTGAGGAGAGTCAACGAAATTCATGAACCTTCTGAAAGGTGTACATTAAAGTAACATTAAACTTGTCATTCAGAAGATTGAAAGCAAGGAAACAACCAATTACATTTCCCACAGGAACCATTTACTGTTAACATTCTTAAAGACATATTACAATGCAAATAAATTCTGCATCAGAATTCCAATTCCAGATTTGTGATGAGGCCATCCTTTCCGATCAGGGACTTCAAAAGAGCATATGTGAGGCCATGTTGACCTGAATGTTTTCTGCTTCTGCAGTTAATCAATCAAAAGGCAAAAGAATGATATGGAAACACCCACCACCACAGAGAAAGATTTCAGCTTATACCACTCTGTTTTCTAACAATACTAAAGTGCCAAAACTACTACGTAAAGTAATACATCATAATGTATATAGTAATAAATAAATATAAGATTAATTATACTCAAGGGACCAATTTGTTATGGTATTCTATGCATCCTTTGCCATCTATAGGCATGACCCTCTAATGTTATTCAGAAGAGTGACAGATGTATTTATTGCTGTGCTAGGTAACATAATGATGGTGAGAACCTTCTCCACCCTTAAAGGAAAAGAAAAATGTACACTGCATGAGCTGCCTGCCCACTTGCATGCAGGACAAATGAAAAAACAGAGAGAGTAGTTGCAGTATAGATATTGTATCCGGCAGAATGTACAACAATTTTGCCATAATCATAGACAGCTATGATTAAGCATCAGAGCATCAAATGCAACAATACTACTTCTTTGACTATAGTGACCAGAAAATTCGAAGCAGCAGGATGGAAATTTTTTGCATAAATGTGAATGTCATTTTCATTTGGGAAAGTTGCTTATACAAAAGAAGAGCACACAAATGAACTCACGGCTGTATTGTTGCCCCGTTTGCTTCAGTGACACCACCGTGCTCCCTAAAATGACCCTCTTGTCAATCCTACTTAAATCTGGTCAGGCTTCAATCTATGTTCTGAATTACACTAGACGTGATTGCTTGCAAATTGATTTTGCACATGTCATATGGTTATGCACAGATATTGGCAAGAGATGGTTATTACACTTTCCACTATACTATCTGTACCTGTGCCATGTGCCCCAAGGGTATGCTTACTGAGTGTCCTGGATGAGGAACAATGGCCGAGATATGTCACAAATCAATTATATTGATGGAAACACTATTTTAGCACACAAAGCTATAGCACTTAAATAGATTCAATCTACTCCCCCTTCTGTACAAAAAATGGATGCAACTGTTGAACCAAATATTTCCATATGAAAAGCTTATCTTTGAACATAGTGATTGCCTCAAGAAATACAATAAAGTATGGTATGCCTGGTGTTCCTCCTCTCTTACTATAACCACTACTTAAGAAACACTTTATGTACCGTTTGGTCTTCCTTTGGATTCCTCCTGCTTTGTCCTGTAATGATGAGGAGGTTTAAAAGAGGAACCTGTGAAAGGTGCAGGACACTCCAAGAAGTGACGGCTTCCCAGTGCTTTTCGGGGGACATTTTCTCATGAACGGAGCAGTGTTTATTGGTGTGGAATAGCAGAAGTGGTTTTAATCCTCTTATTTTATAGGTATATCACAACTAAGAAAACTTTAATGTAGTGACAGGGTGACTTTAACTCTATTGGAGAAAACGTGTGAGGTCCTACCTATATAGTCTGGCAGGGAGGTCTGATTCACAAATCTGACTGAGCAGAATTTCAAATGTTTTAGTAGGTAAAGTGTTTCAAAAATATATTTCAACTGTGTGCTGTTTGGCAGATGTTTATCTTTAAATAAAGATTAGGAATTCATCAAACACTGTGGAGAATTAATAATCAATGACCATCTTATAATTATCTGTGAATACTCAAAAGAAGTCAACTATTTGATTTTTTATGTTGAGTCAGTGTTTTTTAAAGTTGGAATGTGACTGGGACATACTTGTGGGAAAAGCAGAATTCTACAAAGTGTTGAATGTTCTGAAAATGTGCCTGTTGACAAGTCCCCTCTGCCCGCTACCAAGTAGTTAATACTATACCAAGTAAGGCCTCAAGTAGGAGTAAGGTGATTTCCCCACATGCTTGTCAGATATGCATCATAAAATCTGACAGGAAAATCCTAATAACTCTAATATGTTTACCTTGCGGGAGAGAGGGCATGGGGCTAAACCAGAAAGTGTTTCCACAGGGATTCAAGTACATGAAAGAACATATTTCACATTGGAGATTAGTGCAAGATGATGTGCTTACAACAGACGAAAGTGAACTCATAAGAAGACATTTACCACCACAAGACAACTTTCACCTTTCTAGAAAGTGCTAAAAGAGGTGCAATAATATTCACTAGACATGTGCAATTCACTTCGTAACGAATCGAAATTCGGACGAACTTTGCATCTTTTGGACATTCAGATGCATCCAAGTGTCTGAAGAAAAAATTAACGAATTTCAACTAATACGAAAGAAATGATACTGAAAATAACTAATGAATTTGTTATAATTCGTTAATTAGTTAAAGGTGTAATGAAATAGCAGGTCAACTCGGAGTAAATCTTACAGTGCAATCAGCTGATTCATTTTGTGCTGAAGGTTGGATCACTGGCAAAGCGCATTTCTGAGAACTGAGTGAGAAGGGTGTTGTATTTGGGCAGAGGACAGATAACTAGAATCTTCAGGGCCCCAGTGCAAGAAATTATGAAGGGCCCCCTGACCCCTGGTCAGGACCCTTCCCTCTTCCCACTGATCCTGGGGCCCTTTACTCCTATCGGGGGTCCCTTTTTTAAGGTACCACAGCGGGGCCCTTTCACAAGTTCTGCAGCAGGCCCCTTTCTTTTTAATTTTTATTTTAATTTCATTATTTTTTTACCATTTTATTTTATTTCTTTTACAATTTTTTACAATTTTTTTTAGGAGCCCTGTTGGGGGGCTTTGATGAGATATCAGGGGTCTAAACAAACCTCATCTCTCAATTTCCATCTGTGTAGACTCAGCTGCACAGACTGAATGGACAGGAATAGCTGTGCACCAAGCCTCCCATTCATTCAGAAACAGAAGTATAGTAAAAACAGTTTACTTTGCTTCAGTTAAGAATGAACCAATTGGTACCAATCACTGACTCTGTTCATTCAGAAAAGGAAGGAGCCAGTAAATTACCAATTTACCGACCCATTCCCATCTCTCCATCATGACACATCTTCTACAGCAGCTGGCAGGAGAGAGGAGGGGGGAAGACAGCAGCTCTGTGGGGAGGGGGGGGGCAGGGAAGCACACAGGGACCCTGGGAACAGAAGTAAACTGGATAATGGAGGAGATTGGTTCCTCTAAATGTCACCCCCACCATCCCTCCTATTCAGGTGTACAAGGGAGGCACATGGGCCCCCTGGACCATGGGGCCCGGTTTCAATTGCAACCCCTGCAACACCGATCGTTATGCCCCTGGCAGAGGAGACGAGTTTTGAGAAGCAGGAGAAGAGATATTGTGTGTGTTAATGTATTCAAGCTCTGAAGGGCATTCATGAGAAGGGTGTTGTATTGTATTTGAACAGAGGGGATGCGTTTTAAAAGCAGTAGAAAAGATATTGTCACTATGTGTTACTGGATTCAATAAACAAATGACTTTCTGAATTACGAATCGTTATCACGAATATATATACATACATAAATAACAAATTATCTGAAAACAAAGCAATCAAACAATAAAACGAATTGATTTGTTATAACGAATATCTGTATTCTACAGAAATAACGAATTATCCGAAAATTAATTAACGCAACATAATGAATATAACAGAACGAAATCATGTATTTTACGAATGAAAATGAAACGAAACAAAATTTTTCCTTGTGCGCAAGTCTAATATTCACAGCATTGAATGTGCCTGTTATGCCACCAGAGATTCAACCAACCTCCTGGTCTTTATATTCTCTATTGAAGCTGCCCCAAATTCTATGATGGAAGTATTATGGTGAAAGGGTTCATTGATGGCTCAGCCAGTGACTAGAAGTGATGAGTTGTCACTAGTTATGACTACTCTCAGCATGCTGCTCCAGCTTACACACGATTTAAAAACATAATGGTAAGTGAACTGCTTTTTGTTCAAACTCACCATAACTCACTTGACCATTTGAATTATCTAAATATAAATCATGCACGCCACAGGGGATCCAGCAGTACTGAGCATGCAGGGAGGCCCTTGCCAAAATAGCTGCAAGAAACCTAAGGTACTTTCTCTAGCTGAATGGACCTGTGAAGTAGGGCCATATGGAATGAATGGTTGCTTGGGGTGAAGGCAAACCTTAGTCCTATAACTTCATGTGGACTGTGCAGTGTTATTTCCAATATTCCTCAAATTTTGAATCTTTTGTTGCCCAAAAAGTTTGACGGCTTAACCTTCATGGAGATTGCTCACCCCCCCCTTTTTTTCCACTCCCCTCATTTCTTTTCCTCTTCTATCACTTTTCTCTCTAACACTTCTATATAATGGTTATTTCCATTGTAGGATGACTCTCGTTATTATTGCTGGTTGATAATTTCAGCCCTCTACCAGCAGATCTACATCAATGAATGTTAGTTTTTCTCAACCTGATGTGTTTGATACTGCCCCAACCCAGAATGTACCAGTACTTATGTTTTTAATACCTGTCATGCTATGTACACCCCCTCTATCAACTTTTGGATTCAATTTTCCTGGATTCTTCAATTTGCAAGACATATGGCCAAAGATGAGGAGCCAGGGGCGCCAGCAGGGTACCTGAAAAAAGGAGGTTTGGGACTCTGTGCAATTCCATACAACAAAGCAGGTTAGTATAAACCTGTTTGGTTTAAATATATATATATATATATAAATATATATATATATATATATATACACACACAGTGGGTACGGAAAGTATTCAGACCCCCTTAAATTTTTCATTCTTTGTTATATTGCAGCCATTTGCTAAAATCATTTCAGTTAATTTATTTTCCTCATTAATGTACACACAGCACCCCATATTGACAGAAATATGAAATATATGTTGAAATGTTTGCACATTTATTAAAAAAGAAATACTGAAATATCACATGGTCCCAAGTATTCAGACCCTTTGCTGTGACACTCATATATTTAACTCAGGTGCTGTCCATTTCTTCTGATCATCCTTAAGATGATATACTGATTGGACTTGATTAGGAAAGCCACACACCTGTCTATATAAGACCTTACAGCTCACAGTGCATGTCAGAGCAAATGAGAATCATGAGGTCAAAGGAACTGCCTGGAAAGGATTAGTTCAGGTTAGTCATATAGTAGAATTCCTACTAGTCTTCTTTACCTGTCGTGGACTCAATTTATATACTCACAGTGTCGTTTCCCAGACTTATGAACCCTGGTACACTATAAAGTCATAAAGAAAAAATTATTTACACGTTTGTAAAGTTGTATATAAAGTATAAAGACAGTTATACCCCACGACACACATGTAATTACTCCTTTTATTTAATTGACTTTACTAAAATCGTTTACCGACGTTATATTGTTTCTTACTTTTTAAATTCCCCCAGACTTATGAAAGGCATGGGTGACACACACATATATATATATATATATATATAAATATATATATATATATATA
>BLSH010066420.1:73577-95099 GCA_018402905.1 Glandirana rugosa | reverse complement strand
CACCTGTCTATATAAGACCTTACAGCTCACAGTGCATGTCAGAGCAAATGAGAATCATGAGGTCAAAGGAACTGCCTGAAGAGCTCAGAGACAGAATTGTGGCAAGGCACAGATCTGGCCAAGGTTACAAAAAAATTTCTGCTGCACTTAAGGTTCCTAAGAGCACAGTGGCCTCCATAATCCTTAAATGGAAGACGTTTGGGACGACCAGAACCCTTCCTAGAGCTGGCCATCCGGCCAAACTGAGATATCAGGGGAGAAGAGCTTTGGTGAGAGAGGTAAAGAAGAACCCAAAGATCACTGTGGCTGAGCTCCAGAGATGCAGTCGGGAGATGGGAGAAAGTTGTAGAAAGTCAACCATCACTGCAGCCCTCCACCAGTCGGGGCTTTATGGCAGAGTGGCCCGATGGAAGCCTTTCCTCAGTGCAAGACACATGAAAGCCTGCATGGAGTTTGCTAAAAAAAACACCTGAAGGACTCCAAGATGGTGAGAAATAAGATTCTCTGGTCTGATGAGACCAAGATAGAACTTTTTGAACTTAATTCTAAGCGGTATGTGTGGAGAAAACCAGGCACTGCTCATCACCTGTCCAATACAGTCCCAACAGTGAAGCATGGTGGTGGCAGCATCATGCTGTGGGGGTGTTTTTCAGCTGCAGGGACAGGACGACTGGTTGCAATCAAGGGAAAGATGAATGCGGCCAAGTACAGGGATATCCTGGACGAAAACCTTCTCCAGAGTGCTCAGGACCTCAGACTGGGCCGAAGGTTTACCTTCCAACAAGACAATGACCCTAAGCACACAGCTAAAATAACAAAGGAGTGGCTTCACAACAACTCCATGACTGTTCTTGAAAGGCCCAGCCAGAGCCCTGACTTAAACCCAATTGAGCATCTCTGGAGAGACCTAAAAATGGCTGTCCACCAACGTTTACCATCCAACCTGACAGGACTGGAGAGGATCTGCAAGGAGAAATGACAGGGGATCCCCAAATCCAGGTGTGAAAAACTTGTTGCATCTTTCCCAAAAAGACTCATGGCTGTAGTAGGTCAAAATGGTGCTTCTACTAAATACTGAGCAAAGGGTCTGAATACTTAGGACCATGGGATATTTCAGTTTTTCTTTTTTAATAAATCTGCAAAAATGTCAACAATTCTGTGTTTTTCTGTCAATATGGGGTGCTATGTGTACATTAATGAGGGGAAAAAAATGAACTTAAATGATTTTAGCAAATGGCTGCAATATAACAAAGAGTGAAAAATTTAAGGGGGTCTGAATACTTTCCGTACCCACTATATATATATATATATATATATATATATATATATATATATATACATAAAGTATATATTTGCAGTTACAACCACTTAAACTAATATGTTGGAAATACAAATTATTCAATAGAAGCGGATGTATATCAGAGGTTTTCACATGGGTGAAGAGATACACTGTTAAGTGTCATCCCTTTTTTTTTTCAATACTTTAAGGAACACACTGATAGTACAGATGTCTCAACAGAGATATAACGACAATGGTATATGTACATGGAAAGGTCAGCACAACAAAACTAACCAATACATGTACTGGATGCAGTTCAATATGTGGGATACTGTAGAGACCCAGAATCCCAGGCACTAGGGAGTCTCTGTACCCCATGTGGCATTTTACACGGTTAACACCGCTATTATTTAAGAAAAAACAATAAGAAAAAGACCCCAAACAACAACGAAGCAAGCTGACATCCCTTTTATATAATATTTATTCATGTGACTCAATAAATACGATTTATTTTTAATGAAGTATAGTTTAGTGTTACTAGTTTAAGATGGCACCTTAAGAGCTGGTTCACACAGGGGCGATCAGACTTCAGGGGCGACTCATGACAACCCCGCACAGTGCGACTTCAGCGCGGCTTGCAAAGGATTTCTGTAATAAAAGTCACTGCAAGTCGCCTGAAGTCACCCCCAAAGTAGTACAGGAACCTTTTTCTAAGTCGCAGCAACTAGAGTCGCTCCTATTAGAACAGTTTCATTGCAATGCATGGAGTGGGACTTGTCAGGAGACTCCAGTCGCCTGACAGGTCGCCCCTGTGTAAACCGGCTCTAGAAAAGTCCCCAATTTATTTTGTTTTATTCTGTTTACTAAAGCCTATTTAAGGTTCAAGTGTTCGGCAAGATTTGGGTTTGTCAAGGAGGGTCAGGAAACAAAAGGACACATGCAACCAGCAGCTCAACTGGGGGCGGTATGTAGACAAAAATCATTGGATATTTCAATAACTTGTAATAAGCAGGACTTTCTTTCTGTTGAAATTAGGGCATTTCACTATAAGAGTGACCATACATTATACAACTTTCTTGTACAACTTTCCTTTAGATCTACCAAAACCATATAATATGAGGCCAATCCTAAACACTTTCAATTTGTATGCAATCAGGCCGGTCCTTGTACTACATAGTTGAAGGTAAATCTAAAGGAAATTGAAAAAGAAAATTGTATATTGTATGGCCGGCTTATATTAGAGAGACCTGCCAATCTAGAAATTACACAAGCTCACACTTGACACTGTCTTTTCTAATTCATAGAGTGTGTTCATACTTGCCTACCCTCTGAAATGTGATTTGCGGTGGATCGTTCTTCATAGGGTGGCTGACAGGTGGCTGGGATCCAATAAGTCACCTCCTCACCACTTTAACCCTACAAAGGCCGCAGCACTGTGCTGCAATTGTTTGCATTTCACTTTTACTTGAATGGGTCACATTTGGTGAGCATTTTTACCTTAATGCAGGGAATGGATTAGGGTTAAAAATGTCCAGGCTTTCAAACCATCAACTTTCAGCTAACGAGGAAGGAAAGTTGTTAAACTTATACGCAAGTGAGAGTTGGCATATTGTTGTAGATAAACACATGACAGCCAGGTTGAATACATACATGTAGACACTAATGGGTTAATTTACTAAAGCTTGAAAGTACAACATTTGGTGCAGCTCTACACAGAAACCAATCAGCTTCATGGTTTTATTGTCAAAGCTTGATTGAACAAGCTGAGGTTAGAAGCTGATTGGCTATCATGCACAGCTGCACCACATTTTGCACTCTCCAGCTTTAGTAAATCAACCCCTAAATCGAATGAGTGCATAGCCATAGCAAAGCTCACTATATGCTACTACTGCAGATACAGGGGCAATACAATTTGCAGTGTAATTGTGATCACACAAATGTTTATTGAGTTCCTCTCTTGCTGTCAGTTGTGATCTCCCCATCCATTACATCACACTGACTAACAATACAGTTCATGCAGGAACAGAGCAGCTGATTTTTTGGTGTCCCCTGTTGGCTATTGCATGTCAAGAAGAGTGGCTGGCCTCACATGCAGGAAAAGTAACATTCAAATCAGTTGGGTTAAAAAGAAGTTTTTTAGATACTTATATCACAGCATAAATATTCTTTCAGAATCTCCTCTCTGCATAGAAAACCTGTCCAAGCCATGCTATGATGTAATTTAGTTACTAAGAAACAAAGCAGCTTTGAGCAGTCAGAGCCTTTCCATTACAGTAATATAGTGTCATGAAGAATGTAACAAAATGTACTTCCAAACCTGGCCTGGCAGAATACAGTTGTTTTTTTTTTTTTTTAAACTAAGCTTCTGCTTCTATTACAAAGAAAAAAAACATGACTCAGCTAACCTGCCCCATCCAGAATATGTTATATGATATATCATTTTATATTTTATTTGTGTGTAATATAGGGTCATGCAGACACTTTTGAATCTAACCACCTTACATGTTTAAAAAACCGCAATAACTGCTTCTAACTGTGTTTTGGAGAAAGATATATCTGTCAAGGTCTGGCATACATTACTACTGCTCTGCAAATGTAAGAGATATAGCTTTCTGCAAGCAGCACTATAACATCTGTAAATACTGTGCTTCCTATTATACACTACAAAGCCAAAGCACTAGTTTCATCAGATACAGATGTTCCATCCTTTTGCAATAAAGCTTCATGCACACTCAGCATTTAGCCCCAGTGCATTTACCTGCAGCTAGACTGTAAACGCTAATGAGCAGGGGTCTTCAGTAGGGGTCAGTAACGATCCCTACTGAAGAAGTCCACAGCTTGACGTAACGCGTCTAAGGGCGGAACCTGCATTTCTGACGTCACTTCGCGGCCATCTCACAAATCTGTGTACAAGCTGGTCATAGCGAGCATGGCTAATCGTGCCCTACTTTGCAAGTACATATCTGCTTGTTTTTAACCATGAAACAACAGTAAACAGAGAGCACTGGAACCTGTCTTCTCTTTTATATATATTTATGCCCGGTCTGAGTTGGTTATATCCCAGAAGTAAAAGGAGTCTGAGAGGAGCCCTGGTGTTTGGTGTTATCATGACGATCTACTCTTGTCCCCAGAGTGGAATACTGCTGTCTTAAAGTATATATGAGGGGAGCGGTTTGAGATGAGGAAAGCACAAGCACTTTGTTTGATATTTTTGTACAGTGGATGATTTGATCGTTTATAGGATCCACTTCAATCAATCCCATTGCACTTTGGATGGAATCATTTAGAGCAGTGGTTCTCAACTCCGGTCCTCGGGACCCACCAACAGGCCAGATTTTAAGTATTACCTTGAGGAGATGCAGACTAGAATACTGCAATCACTGAGCAGCAAATGATATCACCTGTGATGTATTTCAGTTATCCTGAAAACCTGGCCTGTTGGGGGGTCCCAAGGACCGGAGTTGAGAACCACTGATTTAGAGACTAGCACCAAGCACTTTTTTGTCTATACAGATAAATACTAGCTATTTTTTGCATAACGAACAAAAGATATATATTGATGTATTCATGTGGTTTTATATTTATGCACTGTATTCACTTTATGTTTGATTTAATGTTTTTTGCACAGTCTTAAGTAGCACAGTACTATCAATTGCTTTATTGATCGTCTGCATAACGAATGAAGGAGACCTATTGACACATTTATGCACTGTATTCACTTTACGCTGGTTTTTGCACAGCTATAAGTAATACAGCACTATTGGTTGCTTTATTAATTTCTTAAGTGAAGTGTTGACACTTTTCTGAGTGAAAGGGGCTACTGCATATTTATTTATTTGTTTACAATAAATTAGGTATATAACTTGCGCTGGTTTTTCATTTTTGCATATTGTCTAAGAGCAGGGCCCTCTGATCCCTTATGTATTGATTTGTACTGTAACTGTTCTGTCTGCCCTCATGTTGAAAAGGAATGCGCAAAACTATTGACCCTATATGAATCCTGTATAATGATAATAATAATAGAAGGCACACCTGCCGGCAGCCTGTCAAACTCTATGAAGGTCTGAGGCTTCTGTGGCTGGGCAGTATGTAGGTTTGGGGCAGTATGCACCAAGGGACGAAGCAATGTGTGTTACAGGTATTTGTCCCTGGGCTCATACTGCCCTGAACGGATGCACCACTGGGTGCACCACCCAGCTCTGTCCAGATGCAGTAGGTGTCAGACTCTCATAGAGTTTGGGGGGCTGCAGCATCGGGGCTGGATGGTGTGCCCATTCCCTCCAGCCACCGCTAAATGCCAGAGCCTCATGTACCCAGGCTAAACTGGTAAGGTAAAAGTATTTTACAATATCTGTTAGCAAAAAATACCGGTTGATCCAGCCAGAAATCTTGTGAGCTCATAATTTTCTGTGTTTTCTACATGTTGTACACTGTTACCAGCTATGTCATTCTGAGGACTACAGGACCCTGCCAACCTATGTTAAAGCGGTATTAAACCCTAAAACCCAAATTTAATATTTTGCAGCTTAACAGTTCTTAGATGTGATAGCTGCAATAGATTTCCTATTTTAGGTTTTTTTCTAGACAATGAAAGAACAGCAGGAGAATGATGATGTCTTCCTTCTTCTCACTCTGCTCTCTCCTACTAACAGAATGGCAGCTTTGTCAGCGCAGACAGCATGCCTGATTGACTACTGTGAACAAATGACCGGATCCCAGTCCTGTCCTCCCTCTTCCTGTTCAGCTTTAAAGGGTGGTGACATGCATAGTCAAGTGCAAGGGAATGGCAGAAGCATATACCTGAAGTTTGCCTGTGGTTTTGCTTATGAAGAAGGGAGTGGCACACATACATTTCTGATTTATCTCAGGAACACCACAATATAATAAAGTTTTCTAAACTGTCCCATCATTATCTAAGAGAACTATTTTCTGTGCCTATAGGCAGCCATGGGAATGATATCATATCTAAACCAGCCATACCAGGTCACTGTGATTTCATGTCTATGGGAAGCTGTAGACACCACATTAGTTGGCATATCAGCAGCTGATGAGCAGGGTGTTGCAATATCAGAAGCCTAAAGATTGGGCACCGTAATTCATGCCACACAGTCACTCCATAAGGATGGAAGGCGCTAACATTTTTGAGTGGTGTCTTTAATTGCATCATAAGGATACTACACAATGATCTTTGGAAACATAGAGAACAGAGCTTGTATATTTGGGGAGTGGGACACATTGCATAAAATTGTGGTACAGCTGATAAACCTTATAATACGTTTTTTTATATTGAAAAATTAACTTTATTTTATGTTAAAATGCAATAATGAACATGACCTACACAGAGTAAGAAAGTTCTATTAGATATGATGAGACATTGTAAAAGGTCAGTGACTCCTGACTTTGTCTCCTGACTCAGACTCTGACATCTGACTTCTGACTCCTGATTCTGACATCCGACTCAGAGAGAAAAATGGGGAGCTTGTGTACTAACAAAAATGGAACAGAACAAAACAAAAAGTGAAAATAAAGCTGCAAACATACTATGCAATATTTGTCATAGTATTAGAACATGTGTATATAAAGAGCTGCGCTAAACAAATATATATCACGCTATAAATAAAAAAAGAACTATAGCAAATTCATGTGTGAAGATGAAAAATAACACAACGGGGTCGATTTACTAAAACTGGGAAGTGTAAAATCTGGTACAGCTGTGCATGGTAGCAACTTCAGTTGGTTCAATTAAAGAGGAAGTAAACCCTGATGGGGTTTTCTTCCTCTATATTCCCCTGCAAAGTAGAAGCATAATAGGCTACTATGCATCGCATAGTAGCCCATTATGTGTCACTTACCTGCAAACTAAGCCTGTGATGACCAGCGATGTTGCCTGTGCAGGCAGTGTCCATCTTCAGCCCCTCTTCCTTCCGGGGCTCTGTGACTGGCCGGGGTCACATGATGTCACTCCCGCGCATGCGCACGGGAGCCGCCAGCCATGGCACGATCGCAGTGAAGAAACGGCGTGCCATTTCTTCACTGCGCATGTGCCGAAGAATGTCAGCAATGCGAGTACACTGTATATCTCCTAAACCATGCAGGGTACCTACAGGTAAGCCTTACCTGTAGGTTAAGGAGGAAATAAACCCAGATTGGGTTTACTTCCTCTATATTCCCCTGTAAAGTAGATGCATAATGGGCTACTATGCATCGCATAGTAGCACGTTATGTGTCACTTACCTGCAAACGAAGCCTGCGATGTCCAGCGCTGTCACCCGTGCAGGCCATGTCCATCTTCTGCCCCTCTTCCTTCCGGGGCCGCGATGTCTGGCTCTGTGACTGGCCGGAGCCGCCAGTCACAGCGCGATCACATTGAAGAAACGGCACGGAGGCCGTTTCTTCATTGCGCTTGTGTCGAAATGACGTTGGCACAGCTAATACTCTGCATATCTCCTGAACCGTGCAGGTTTGGGAGATATGCAGTTCACCTACAGGTAAGCATTATTATAGGTTTACCTGTAGGTGAAAGTGGTTGTCACGAGTTGACAACCAATTTAAGCTTTGACAAAAAAACCTGGAAGTTGAAGTAAGACGTTGATTGGCTACCATGCACAGCTGCATCAGATCTTGCACTTTCCAGTTTTAGTAAATCAACCCCAATATGCCCATATGTCAGTTATCCAAGTGATAAACAGTCCATTTGTAAGTGATCAATGCTCCATTACTACCATGTCTTTGAAAACCCACTACCTCAAAGGTACAGAGGTAAGCTTGCCAACAACAGAGGACCCTCTAACTAAAGAAAGGCCAATAATGGCTCATATATTAGTCATCATCCAGGCCACATTACTTCCGCTGGCGGTAAAAGCGCTGTACATGCTGTTTGGGAGGGTTTTCTTATCGTGCAATTGCTCTTATTTTTTGTGAGTGCCATTTTAAGCATTAATAAACGGTTTTAAAAGGGTTTTATGCTATATGGTATATCTTTCTCTTATCCCTCTGATTGCTGGTTGAAAGGTGAGGTGAGGAGGACATACAGGATATTCACAGTGGAAGGCACTGAATACCGCCAGCAGAAGAGATGTGGTCTGGATAATGACTAATATATGAGCCATTGTTGACTTTTCTTTAGTTAGAGGGTCCTCTGTTGTTGGTAAGCTTACATCTGTACCTTCAAGGTGGTGATTTTTCCAAGACATGGTGGTGATGGAATATTGGTCACATACCTTCATATGCGATTGTGAGAACTAACTCTGCCTTCTGACAAGTCTGACTGCGGTTTGATGGATTATTGATGGGATCGACAATAGTTTGATTTTTGATTGCATATTGATGGAAGCCATGAAGGAATCTAAGGTATGTCCTAAAATGAACACTATGTACAAGTGTTCGCAGGCAGATAGCACCCTTCCTCAGAGCTTGTCACCACATTAGCTACTGGTTGACATGTTGCAACTTCCCCTCCTCTTAAGATTTACCTTTAAGAGGTCACTTGCACACTGCCTGTGACATCAACAGAAGATAAACAATTTAATGCAATGAGTTAAAAAGTCAAGTGAAAATATCCCTGACTGGGATGCCGTCATTTGTTTAATTAATTTACAGATTTTAATTATCTGTGACATAATAGAGGGTCACTGGTCATTAATTGAGAAGGGTGTAGTTAAGTACATGCTTGCTGCAGAACCTCTTGGGAAGTACAGCCATCAGTCATCCTCACGCTAAATTACGTATGTTGTGTAGCTTTCAGAACCATAACAATGATTGACAGCCATAGCTTGCCAGAGGTTCCTTACCAGATGTGGCCTTTCATTCCAGAAGCAGGCTTATTTTTCCCAGCATTGTACTTTATACCACAGCAGTGTGTAACCAGCTGATTGCCTCATATCTTCCTATGCAAAAAAATACATGATAAACCTGCCTCTCACCAATTCATTAGGCCCATGATAAAATTAGCATTCAAGTCAATGTGTTTGAACTTAAAAAAAATGAAAAAATATAATGATACAATTATTCAAAGAAATGTGTTACTGAGATTTTTTACCACAATGTATTGAAAAGACTGTTCTGCTTTGTTTATAGCAAAGTTTACCTTCTCTTCACCTGTACTGTTACAGCAAGCGTGATTGGTTCTCATAGACCAGAAAAACAAATCTTCTTTCAGACACTTTCACACATAAGGCCTCATGCAGATGGACATCTGCAGTCATAAAAATATACACTATATTGCCAAAAGTATTGTGACGCCTGCCTTTACACACACATGAACTTTAATGGCGTTGGTCCACCCTTTGCAGCTACAACAGCTTCAACTCTTCTGGGAAGGCTGTTCACAAGGTTTAGGAGTGAGTCTATGGGAAAGTTTGACCATTCTTCCAGAAGCCCATTTGTGAGGTCAGATACTGATGTGGATTAGAAGGCCTGGCTCACAGTCTCCGCTCTAATTCATCCCAAAGGGGTTCTATCAGGTTGAGGTTAGGACTCTGTGCAGACCAGTCAAGTTCCTCCACCCCAAACTCGCTCATCCATGTCTTTATGGACCTTACTTTTTTCACTGGTGCAAATCATTTGGTGAAGGGAGGATTACGGTGTTGGGTCGTTTTTCAGGGGTTGGGCTTGGCTCCTTAGTACCAGTGAAGGGAACTCTTAAGGCATC
The DNA here is from genome assembly GCA_018402905.1 of Glandirana rugosa. NCBI lineage: Eukaryota > Metazoa > Chordata > Amphibia > Anura > Ranidae > Glandirana > Glandirana rugosa. The sequence continues at coordinate 85,170 of BLSH010066420.1, read as the reverse complement.
AGCATACCAAGACATTTTGGACAATTTCATGCTCCCAAATTTGTGGGAACAGTTTGGGGATGGCCCCTTCCAGGTCCAACATGACTGCGCACCAGTGCACAAAGCAAGGTCCATAAAGATATGGATGAGCAAGTTTGGGGTGGAGGAACTTAACTGGCCTGCACCTTTGGGTGCCTCACCTTTGGGACGAATTAGAGCGGAGACTGCGAGCCAAGCCTTCTCATCCACATCAGTGCCTGACCTCACAATTGTACTTCTGGAAGAATGGTCAAACATTTCCCAAATGAAAAAGGAGTACAGGAGCGTACAGCCATTTTTTTCTATGGTTGGCTGTACATCCCACCTGCTGCACCTTGGGCACAGGAAACGCCAGGAATTTGACATCAGGCATATTTTATTCTTGTAAATCTCTATGTGCATGAGACCTAAGGCAGTGCCTTGCTAAAACCTTTTTTTTTTTTCATGTTGAATAGCCTGTGGAAAGATTAAAGCTTCTGTTATTAGGGGAAATCATCCAATAGGATTATTTGTTTCAGTGACAATTGGAATTAGAGCTCACTTGCTGTTCTGCCTCTGGGAAAGCTTGTTAAGGGAAATTTCCTTGATGGGATACAAACTAAAGAAGAACTGGAACAGGGTATAAACCATTCCCAAAGCCATTCAAAAACAATTATATATTTTATATTCACAGAATGCATATAGTTTGTTACCTTGTACTACATGGTAAATCTAAAGGAGATTGTACAATCAGCTTGTGAAATGTACAGTTAGCTTTAGGTTCCTTTCATATGGGTGCACTCCATTCAGTTTAGCAGGCTATCTGTGAGCAGGTCCCCTACTGAATTGGAGAAGAATGGGATGGCTGTCTTTGTTTGTCCCATTTTGACAGCAGACTGTGGCAGACTTGTGTAGGGTCTATAAGCTGCTAGATGTAAACTGGCTTGTGTCTGTTTACATCAGGCCCCTCTGATCTATCATATTTAAGTCTGGAAAAACAGAAAAAGACACATTCCTTTTCTGTTTTTTTTTTTTTTTCCTGACCTGGATTGATTTAGAGGTAAACTATCTCTGTCTACCATCTGTCCATAAACCTGCATGGTTGAAAGTGCTCATATGTGCTCAATACGATAGTCCTAAACAGTGCAATGCTGTTCCCAGAATCACATTGGGCTATCAGTGATGAGACTATTAAAGCGGTTGTCTACCCGGAAAAAAATAAAAATAAAATAAAAACCTGAAAGACAATAGCATAATGAGCTAGTACGCAGCGCATACTAGCTCAATATGAAATACTCACATTGAAACGAAGATCCGACTGGGCTGCTTGGTCCCCTCTGTGGGAGCGGACATCTTCCCTCGGATCTTGCTTCTGGGTACCCGGCTCCGGCACTGGCCAGAGCTGCGAGACGTCACTCCCGCGCATGCACGTGGGACCTGTCTTTCCGGCAAGGTCCGGAACTATTGCCGGGCCTTTGCCGGGACATACACGGCACATGTGCCGGGACATACACGGTGCATGTGCCGTAACGCCGCAGCGGATTACAGAGGGAATATCTTCTAAACCGTACGGGTTTAGAAGATATTCATGTTACCTACAGGTAAGCCTTATTATAGGCTTACCTATAGGTAAAAGTAAACAAAATGTGTAGACAACCACTTTAAAATTGGAAATCTGGGCATTAACCCCCCCCCCCACACCCCCATAGCGAATCACTTTGGGGGAGATTTTCTAAAACTGATTAGATCCTGTCTAAATTGGCCCTAGTATATGTATGAATGTGAGTTAGGTACCTTAGATTGTAAGCTCCTTGAGGGTAGGGACTGATGTGAATGTACAATATATATGTAAAGTGCTGTGTAAAATGACAGCGCTATATAAGTACCTGAAATAAATAATTAATAAATAAATAAAACTGGTGCACACAGAATCTGGTGCGGCCGTGCATAGTAACCAATCAGCTTCTAACGTCAGCATGTTCAATTAGGTTTTGACAATAAAACCTAGAAACTGATTGGTTAATATACATGGTTGCATCAGATTCTGTGTGCACCAGGTTTAGTAAATCTCCCCCTCTGTGCTTAACCCCCCTGGCGGTATTACCGAGTGTGGCTCGGGGTGAATTCTCTCTACCAGGAGCGGTAACCCCGAGCCCCACTTGAGATCACATCGCTGGATCCAGGCAGCGTTACTTACCTTGTCCTCTGGATGCAGCGATGTCCCCCCGCTGTGTCAGCAGGTTGTGTCTTCCGCCCGATTCACTCTGTGATACTGGGCTCCGTTTCCTGCGAGCGTCGCGTCGCATGGGGGCGGAGTCCAGCGTGAAATTCAAATAGCGAAACACATAGTAAACATACAGTACACTGTAATCTGTAAGATTACTTTAATGTATGAAATCATTTCACATCCCCTTTGTCCCTAGTGGTTTGCCCAGTGCCCTGCATGCACTTTTATATAATAAATGTCATTCTTTATGCCTGGAAACATGAGAATGTCCATGGCAACCAAAAAGCGTCCCTTTGCGTCAAAAGTGGATTTTGAGCAGCTAGAAAACAGCGATAGTAAATAAGAATTATTTGCAGAATTGAGTGATACTGATTTGTGGGGAAATTTATCATCAGACACTGAAAGTGACGACAGCGACAATTCTGCAACTGAGCAAATTTCAGTGTTTTTGGTTTGATTACATTATTGAATAAATGTTATTACTATTATGTTATTATTTTTGATAATTATTTATAGTTATTCCTAATAATTACAGGCCTACAATATAAAAGGCCAAATTTCTATGTGAAACAATGTACCACTTTTAGACGCAAGAATCTGATATAATCATACCGCCAGGGAGGTTAAAATAAATCATATATGTGTTTAAAATATGTTAATAATCAAATATTTTATAATTATTAAAGCAGTATTCAACCCAAAACCAAAAATGTAATATATTGCAGCTTACCAATCATTAGATGTGGTGGCCGCTTCACTTTTCTTTTCTCTCTGTTTTCACCTGGTGATCTGGACAGTAATGCACCTCCTATATTAGAGTGTCCCCACTCTTGTTGAAGGAGCACAGGGGCACTTATGAACAGCAGCATTGTCAGTCTGAGGGGAGGGGAGTGATAGATGTAATAGTAGATTTAAATACGCTAACAAATCAAAGTGTTGCTAAACCCACAACAGTAAAATCAGCCTGTATATGCAGCATAACATGCTTGTTATACTCACTGTGGAACTTGAGGGGTTAATCATCTGCATTGTGTAAAAATGATGACATAGACCCTTCCCTCCCTGCACTGTCTATCTGGGGCAGGCCAGCTAACACAGGCAGGGCAGCCTACCTGCACATGCTCGGTTGTGTTTTTTATGCTGGAGAGAACATTTCCTCTCAGAGCTAGCCAGGTCACATGACATTGACATTACACATGTGGGAGTGTATACAGACTGTAGTGGAAATCTCCTCCTACCTGAAACTGTGCAGTTTATCACTGACCATGTGTATACAGTGGCAGTATTTTAATGTAAAAAGAAGATTAATAAGCTAAGGGCACTGTGGGGGGGGGGGGGGCAGATTAACTATTTCCATATTACTGGGTTTAGTAACACTTTAAAGCTGAACTCTAGTTTTACATAAATAAAAGCTGTTTATTGAAAGCACCCCTGTCAGCGGTCAACAGTTTGTCTCATCTCTGTAACTGATTCATTCTGCTGGAGAATTTGTTATTTTGAAAACAAACAGACTTACTGGCTGGATCACCAGATGAAAGTAGCAGAAAGAAAGCCTAAAAAAAGAAAATGAATGCAGCCATCCCATGTAAGAAACGGTAAGCTGCAATATAATAAATGTTTGCTTTTGGGTTTAATACCACTTTAATATTTTAACACAGAAGTGAAGAAAACTCTGCTTGGGGTACTTGAGGTCCAGAGATGAAAAACACTGAGTTACCTTATTTAAAAGGTTAGATCCTCACTGAAAAAAAAAAGTTAAATACATTTGGCATGGAGGAGCGGGCAGTTTATTGAACACATATGGACGGAAGGTAAATCACATGGACATAACAGCTGTTTCTTATCATACACGTATAAAAACAACTCCAGTATGAAGCATAGAGAAAGGTCTGCAATCACTTTCAGCTACATTAACTTAGACTGACTAAGCCAATAAGTACTGACCGGCTGAACTAGGGGTCACGTGATGACTACATTATAATATTTCCCATTATTGGGATTCTATTGTAAGTGAATAGCTCATGTTTATAGGATTGGAGTCATGACAGCCAAAGTTTAAAGCTGAACTCCAGGTATGACCTTTATTGCACAGTTCCATTGGTTGAGCTTGGACCAATCTGAGTAGACGTATCTCATACCTGAAGGCAAGGGCGTAGCAATAGGGGTCTCAGGGGTCACAAATGAGACCCCTCCCATGTTCCAGGGGGACCATGCTGCCTTACATTTTTACCCATTGATTATACATGTGCACAAGAAATTTTTAAGAAATATATTTTCTGATTGATGTGTATGGGGTAAGCGCCCTCTTCCAAAATATTTTGAATTACCCTCTCAATATGTAAATAAAGCTCTGAAATAACGATTTAGCTACTTGGAATATCTTTGCGCATGGTGGAAGCAGTGGGTAGTAGTGGGGGGGGGGGCAGGTCAACTTTTGCATTGGTGCCCACAAGCTTCAATCTATGCCTCTGCCTGAAGGGCTGCCATGGAAGTTGGCAATTACTGTAGTAGTCAGAACACAATGATAGCTGCAAATTTTCAGGTCCTGTGCAAGTGGCTTCCACTCTGTACACTGAGCACAGGGGTCATTCTGGGTAGGGGCAGGGGTGCAACCCTACTAACACATATTGTCTTGGCATGATACACTGCTGAGAAAATGCCATGCAGCTCTCGATGGATTGCATTATATGGAATGTGGTTGCAAAGAGGGTGCGGGAGATTAGCAGCTCTGAGATGTAACAAAGGAGGAGAAAAGATAAAACAAATATTTTATTAAAATGAAAACTAGTCAATGGTTTACAGTACCCCTTGCTTCAGCAAACTAAATGTTATTCAATTAGGGTTTATATCTACTTTAATTTAGGGCCGGATTGTTTGTATTGCAGTAACAGAATGTTATGCGTGTTGGTGTGCTGCAGTACCATTTTTGGTATCTCAATGGTCAGTGTACCACAATGCATAGGTGTTGATTTACTAAAAGCAACTACACTGCACACTCTGCAAGAGCAGCTGCTCCAGAGCTTAGTGAATGAGGAGTAGCTGTGCTGACTTCCATCATCCAATCATGTGCAAGCAAAATGCCGTTTTTTTTATTTTCCTTGCACAGGATTGGGTATTCTTTGCAAAGTGAAGCTTTACCCCATTTACTAAGCTGGAAGAACAGCACTTGCAGAGTGCAAAATCAAGTAAATCAACCCAATAGTAACAACCTACTGTGTATTGTGGTGCACTGCATTGCTAATATCAGTGCATGCACCTTTATTTGTGCATTAAGCATAGCGCAATGCACATTAACTTGCAATATAAAATGAGTGCAGTAATGCATGACAGAGATGTAAATGGAACGTAATACTTTCTTAGTCCCTGACACTGAACAAGTATGAAGATTGGAATAGCCATTGAAAAGTCAGATGTTAGAGATCAATGTCTCAAAATGATTGAGGCCAGGGGTCTAGTATACCAGGAAGGCAACATTTTCAGATTCTCTCATGGCAGGTTTAAAGACATTATAAAGCTTCCTACCTGCACCTTGTGTTTTTCACCTGCATTGATCATGTGTGTCATTTATTGACTTGCACAGTTTACAGTAGAGTAAATCTTCCAATCTTTGTGTCAGACATTTTTTTTTCCATGCTCAAATATGAGACATGTGGCATGACACTGCACAGGTTCTGTCTGTAGTCTGAGAACTGACATTTCCTGTAAAGATACTACATATCCCATAATCCCTTGGTCTTCAGTCTAGACCTGGTATATGTAAGCTCTGACACGGATACAAACAGGCAGAGCATTTACAGACACACAGAAAGCTCACCATGTAGCTGGAAGATGTATTTTTTATTATATTAGCACTCCCACATTTGTGATGTGACACAGAGCGGATGGCAGCTCATGCACTGGATGCTGTGTGTCCCTTTGGGGAATAGGGCCAGGCTAGCCATAGCAAATCATAGACATAGAAATCGATCAACCATGACACTACAGACTGCAACATGTGAGCCCATCATTGCAAGGTAAGGCAAAGAAATAACACGGAATATAACTACACTAATACCTAGATAAGAAAAAAAAAATAAAAAATTTGAAAGTGCAACATTTCTTGTGAAGTCATAATGGAGTATCCTATGAAATGAAATGATCAGCAATAGCGGTAATTAGTAATGTGATAATTGTTGTTATCTTGATCTGCGTTTTCTTTGTCTATGCAGGTCATGAGGGAGCGCGGCGGGCGCTGGAGTGCAATAAATGTTAAAGTTGTTTTAAGTGGAGACAAACGTCCACATAGCAGCCTTTAATTAATAACAGCAGTGAACTAAAAAAAACAGCAACATGCAGCTTCAGAAAAAAACAACATATCAATAAAGGGTTTACAACAAATAAACAAAGGCTTTAAGTTCCCCTCCAGGCCTATAATGCGTGTTCCTGAGCCAGCCGCCAGCTCCACTCTCTTCATACCTTTTCTCCCCTGCCATTCATTCTTGGATGCTCCTCAGCCACATACAAGGACTCCTCCCTAATATTGTGCTGCTATTTTTAGAGAGCTCAGGGCATAGATCACTGCGGAAGAATTGTTTGCTTATCGCATGCTAAGGATGGGAGTGGATTGTGTTAGGACTGCTGTTCTCAAGGCATTCAGATACAGAACTTCACTATCTGACTGAGCTGTGAAAGTGATTGCAATGTCTTGTTTTTTTTTTTTCTATGAAAATAACAAACATGTTATACTTACCTCCTCTATTGCAGTGGATTTGCACTGAGCAGCCTGGATTCTCCTTTCTTGGGTCCCTAGCTAGAGCTCCTGACCCCTCCCTCCTATAGATGTGCTCCCCACAGTAAGCAGCTTGCCATGGGGGACCTGTGTCCATTCAGACATGGAGTCGCATCCCGGCCCCGTCCCTCTCTCTCCTGATTGGCTAACTGACTCTGATTGACAGCAGCAGGAGCCAATGGCGTCGCTGTTGTGTCTCAGCCAATCAGGAGCGAGAGTCTCGGATGGACAAGACACTCGTGGACATCGCTGGAAAGAGATGGGGCTCTGGTAAGTATTAGGGGGGCTGCTGTACACAGAAGGCTTTTTATCTTAATGTATATGATGCATTAAGATAAAAAACATTCTGACTTTAGAACCCTTTTAAGCAGGGGCGATCCATCCATTAAGGGCACACGGGTGCCGACCCCTCTATCCTCACCACCCCCTATATGCATAGCATGGATCTATCCATGACCGCCGCAGCCACCCCCTATTCATGCGGCCCGGCGTCATGGTTGGGGGGGTTTCTTTGAAGCATCTGATTAGAGCCATAGGCTCTAATAGGCTTCAAAATAGAGTGGACTCCGAGCGCAGAGCATTGCACTCGCAGCCCACTCAAGTGTGTTAGAAAAGCAAATGAAAAAAAAAAAGAAAAGCAAATGAATATTTGCTTTTCTAACACTGAATGGCCTCTTCGCCAATCAGGAAGAGCGGGTCTGTTACACGTTTCCTGATTGGCTGAGAAGTCAGGTGATCCTATTGGATGCCTTGGAGGAGGAGGAGGGGGATGCTGCCATGATCCACACCACGGAGGAGAGCTGCAGCTCGCCCGCCCGCTTCCTAGATGGGGTAAGTGCGGGGCTTTGATGTCCTGACTGCCCTCCGGGGGGGGGGGGGGTCGGGTTGTTTGCCGCCCTACCCTAAACTAAAACCCACTGGCCGCCACTGTTTTTAAGGACAAGTGGACACATTTTAGGCTGAGGGTATAGTATTATTATAATTATTAGTATTTTTATTATAATACAGGCTTTACATAGGGCCAACAGTTTGTGCAGCATTTTATATTTACCAAAATACTTGCATTTCCATGTTCTGTGTATTGTGGGAGTCCAGATATAGTGAATGCAGGGTCCTGGGTTTAGTAACACTTTATGTACACCCATATGAACAAGGCCTTAGGCAGAGGCCAGACAGGCTCACCCAAATAGATGAGTTTTCAAGGATCGCCTAAGGAAGAACAGAGGAGATGGCCAGACAGATTTGGGTACGGAGTCCTACAGAAATGCTAAAATGAAGGCAATTAAAGGAGTTCAGACAATAGGGATTTTAATGTTACAAATAAAGTTTTGATTTTTTTTCTTTTAATAAACCTTTATCTAAAACAGAGTTATTCATTTACATAAAAATAAGCATTTCTATATCTAATACTGCATCTCATTCAGACAAGATTTTTAGGTCTTCATCACTCAGCAAAACCATCTGCTAGTTTAATATTTGTTTGGCAAAGTCTGAAAGATCCAAATATTTTGAGCCTGAGCTGCACATCTACAATGCCAGAGGAACAATACAACTATTTATTCAGTGACTGCATGCACTGACAGCCAGGTACACTAAGTGGGGCTGATCGCAGAAGGTCCCAATATGTATCGGGACCACCCCCTGCCGGGAGAAAACAGTGATTATTGCTAGCGGCTATAGCAGCTGCTAGCGATAATCACAAGTAAATCCGGCAGGCTAGTTGTACCCAAGTTGATTCACTGATCAACTTGGCACATTTAGCCTGTCCACACACTGTCCGAATCTCAGCCTGTTAAGCCGGCCTAAGGGTAAACTACTTCTAAAGGGATATAGACACTGAAGCATTCCTCATTAGGAAACTAAAAGTGTGCCAGGTGGTTATAATAAATCAGCTCCTCCCATTCAGGAATCAGTGTTGCAAGGATGCAAGAAACAGTTATTTCTTCAAAACAGAAAACAGGTAGGACTGTGCTACAAAGTTTGGTAAAATTCTTTCAATTTTCATGGGATTGTTCTTTTCTTAGCAAAAGTTAGAGTTTTTTTTTTAACCGGTTCCCGACCTGCTTGCATACATTTATTGCTGCAGAGTGGCGCTGTCCTGCGAATCGACGTCTATAAACGCTTGCGTGGCTCTCGTGCCCACCGCACTCTCCAGCAGTGTGGCCGCGGCTCAGTCGGACTCGATATCCGCCGGCGAGCCGCGATGACTTGGCACAGAAGAAAAACACGTCGGTTCCTCGCGCGGCATGTAAGAGATCTACTGATCCCTGTCACTAGGATCAGCTAGATCTCTTATGCCCCAGTCAGCCCAGCCCCCTCACAGTTAGAACACGCCTAGGGAACACAGTTAACCCCTAGATCTCCCCCTGCAGGTTAACCCCTTTCCTGCCAATGACATTGCACAGTAATCAGTGCATATTTAACAACTAGCTGACCGCCGACCGCAGTCTGACGGCGACAGAGTGGCTCGTTATCGCAAACCGCTGTCATACGACGGCGGCTGCGATAACTAGTGCTGTGAGCGCGCGCTCACTGTGTGCGGGGGGGGGCCAGGGAGTGGGTAGCGCGGACTCGATCGCTGCTGGCTACCCGTGATGGCCCCCTCGCAGTGAAAAACGGAGGTCCGTGTATATAAAGACGGATCTCCGTTCTGTTAGAGGGGGGAAGGGCGATGATTGCAGGCTTCCTGTATATGGATGCCATGATCATCCCCTTTCCCCAGCCAGGGCAGCCCACACACAGTTAGAACACGTCCAGGTAACACAGTTAACCCTTAGAGCGCCCCCTGCAGGTTAACCCCTTCACTGCCAATGGCATTTATACAGCAATCAGTGCATTTTTATAGCACTGATCACTGTATAAATGCCAATGGTCCCAAAAAAGTGTCAAAATGGTCCGACATGTCCGCTGCAATATCGCAGTACCAATAAAAATCGCAAATCGCCACCATTACTAGTAAAAAATAAAAAAATATAAAAACCCCAGAAATGAATTCTCATCGCCCGTAAACGCTGCAACTTTTGCGCAAACCAATCAATATACGCCGATTGTGATTTTTTTTACCAAAAATATGAGGAAGAATATTAATCGGCCAAAACCGATGGAAAAAAATATTTTTTTATATATTTTTTTGGATTTGTATTTTAGCAAAAAGTAATACATTTGGGTTTTTGGCAAAATTTTCACTCTTCTTTTGTTTATAGCGGCGATCAGAGATGACGCAGAGGTGATCAAATACCACCAAAAGAAAGCTCTGTTTGTGGGAAAAAAAAGTACGCAAATTTATTTGGGTACAACGTCGCACGACCGCGCAATTGTCAGTTAAAGTGACGCAGTGCCGAATCGCAAAAAGTGCTCTGGTCGTAAAGTGTGAAATCCTTCCGAGGCTGAAGTGGTTACATTTCTGATCGCTGTATAAATGTCATTGGTCCCAAAAAACTGTAAAAAATGTCCCACATGTCCACCTCAATATCGCAGTCCCGATAAAAATTGCAGATTGCCGCCATTACTAGTAAAACAAAAAAAAAAAATTGTAAAAACACCATAAATTAATTCTCATGGTTTGTTAAACGCGGCAACTTTTGCGCAAACTAATCAATAAGCGCCGATTGTGATTTTTTTTTACCACAAATATGAGGAAGAATATATATCGGCCAAAACTGATGAATAAATTTGTTTTTTTATATATATTTTTCTGGATATGTATTATAGCAAAAAGTAAAAAATATTGTTTTTTTTTTTAAATTTATTTTTTTTTTAGTTAATAGTGGCGATCGAAAATGACTCAGAGGGGATCAAATACCACCAAAAGAAAGCTCTATTTGTGGGAAAAAAGGGGCGTCAATTTAGCTTGGGTACAACGTCGCACGATCGCGCAATTGTCAGTTAAAGCGACGCAGTGCCGAACCGAAAAAAGTGATCTGGTCCTAACATGGGAAATCCTTCTGGTCCTTAAGTTGTTAACCACTTCAATACAGTACACTTATACTCCCTTCCTGCACAGACCAATTTTTAGCTTTCAGCGCTTTCACACTTTGAATGCCAATTACTCAGTCATGCAACACTGTACCCAAACAAAATTTTTATCATATTTTTCACACAAATAGAGCTTTCTTTTGGTGGTATTTAATCATCACTGGGATTTTTATTTTTTGCGACATAAGTGAAAAAAGAGCAAAAATGTGGCAAAAAAACATTCTTTTTAGTTTCTATGATAACATTTTGCAAATAAGTAATTTTTGTTCACAAATTTTGGCCAAAACCTATACTGCTACATATCTTTGGTAAAAATAACCCAAATAAGTGTATACTATTTGGTCTGTGTGAAAGTTATAGAGTCTACAAGCTATGGTTCAGTGGTGTCACTAGGGTTCGTGTCACATGGTGCAGCAAAACATGGTGTTACCCCCGGGCACTAAGCAGGCTAGTGCGTCGGTGTGGCTCTCCCTCTTTAACCTGCCACAGGATGGAGCCAGGATGGGATCAGGGGAATAGATGGAGGCGGGTTGGAATCAGGGGAATGGATGAAGCCGGGATGGGATAGAGTGGTGGATGGAGCCGGGATGGGAACGGGGTTGTGGATGGAGTTGGGATGGAAAAAG
>BLSH010066420.1:53940-73414 GCA_018402905.1 Glandirana rugosa | reverse complement strand
GTGGATGGAGCTGTGATGGGTTGGGAGGGGTGGATGGAGTTGGGATAGTATGGGGTGGGAGGAGTGGATGGAGCTGGGATGGGGGGTGGATGGAGCTGGGATGGGATGAGGGGGGGGGGATGGAGCTGGGATGGGATGTGGGGGTGGATGGCGCTGGGTAGGGATGGAAGGGGTGGATGGAGCTGGGGTGGGATGGAGGGTGGATGGAGCTGGGATGGGGTGGGATGGGGGGGATGGATGGAGCTGGGATGGATGGAGCTGGGATGGAATGGGGGGTGGATGGAGCTGGGATGAGATAGGGGGGTGGATGAAGCTGGGATGGGGGGGTGTATGGAGCTGCGATTAGATGGGGGGTGAATGGAGATAGGATGGGGGGTGGGGTTAGAGGATATGTGCTAGGGGGTGCTTTGGGAGGGAAGAGGAATTGTGTTAAACTTCAAATCTGCCCCCTCCTTTTAGCACAAGACATTTGTAACACAAAACAAAGCACCCCTAGTACATATCCTCAACCCCTCACTAAAATGATTCCTGGCAAGTGACAACATAGCTGTCCCCCTCCTATGAAATACCTAGGTCCCAGGTAGGTGCTGTAGCAGCTATAGACGGGTTTGCAGTGAGTGCAGCCAGCAGCGGCAGGGAGAGGGATAGGATTGCGGTGTGTGGGACAGTCAGTGTCAGACTCCTGGCACCTCTGTCTCTGCCTCATTCGGAGTGAGTTACTCCCTCTTCCCACACTCTCTCCCCACATTGCATGCAACTAAGGAGGAGATGCCGGAAGGGAAGGAGGGAGCCGCGGTGCGGCGCCAGCCTGAGCCTGGTGTCACTCTCTGGCCGCACCGCCCCCGCTCCCCCTAGTGATGCCAGTGCTATGGTGACAATCATTGAAAATTGATCACACCTGATGCACTGCACATCTTGAGGCCCTGAAATGTCAGGAAAGTACAAACACCCACCAAATTACCCCATTTTGAAAAGTAGACAGTCCAAGGTATTTAGTAAGAGGCATGGTAAGCTGTAATTTGTTCCCACAATTCTTGGGAAAATTAAGAAATTATTTATTTATTTATTTTTACACAAAATTGTCATAATAGCAAGTTATTTCTCACACACAGCATAAGCATACTTACAATTACACCCCAAAATACCTTCTGCTACGCCTCCCGAGTATGGCGATACCACATGTGTGTGACTTTTTCACAGCCTGGCCACATAGGTCCAACATGCAGGGAGCACCGTCAGGCGTTCTAGGAGCATAAATTACAAATCTCATTTCCTAACGACCTATTACACTTTTGAAAGCCCTGGAGCACCAGGACAATGGAATTACCCACAAAATGACCCCGTTTTGGAAAGCAAACACGCCAACGTATATTCTATGAGACATTAGGAGTCTTTTGAACGGTTCATTTTTTTCCACAAGTTTTCAGAAAACATGGAAAGAAAATGAAAACATATTTTTTTACACAAAGTGATCAATTTATAAGATATTTCTAACACATAGCATGTACATAGCAAAAATTACACCCCAAAATACATTCTGCTACTTGTCCCGAGTATGGTGATACCACATGTGTGAGACATTTACACAGCCTGGCCACATAGAGAGGTCCAACATGCGGGGAGCACCGTCAGGTGTTCTAGGAGCATAAATTACACATAAAATTTCGACCTGTTACACTTTTGAAGGCCCTGGAGCACCAAGACAGTGGAATTACCCACAAAATGAATCCATTTTGGAATGCAATCACCCAAATGTATATTCTATGAGGCATTATGAGTCTTTTGAATGGTTCATTTTTTTCCACAAGTCTTCGGAAAATGTGGGAAGAAAATTAAAACCTATTTTTTTTACACAAAGCAGTCAATTTATAAGATTTTTCTAACATACACCATGTACATAGCAAAAAATTATACCCCAAAATACATTCTGCTACTCGTTCCCAGTATGGCAATACCACATGTGTGAGACTTTTACACAGCCTGGCAACATAGAGAGGCCCAAAATCCAGGGAGCACTGTCAGGCATTCTAGGAGCATAAAGTACACATATAATTTCATTCCTACCTATCACACTTTTGAGGGTTCTGGAGCACAAGGACAATGGAATTACCCACAAAATGACCCCATTTCGGAAAGCAAACACCCCAACTTATATTCTATGAGGCATGGGCTGCAGATAGGTACTCAGGTACTCTGATGGGCTGGAGACAGGTACTCAGGTACTCTGATGGGCTGCAGATAGCTACCCGGGTACAAATTTCCCCACCATCGGGCACTCTAATGGGCTGCAGACAGGTGGAAACATTATACTGCTGGTACCAATATGCCCATACAATCATCTCCACCTCTAACCCCTCCGCATGGCTGCTAACGTATGCAGAGAGCAGCAACAGGTGACTGTCACAAGATCAGTAAAGGTGTCTGACATGCATGCTGTGACTTAACCTCCCTGGCGGTCTGATTATGTCTAATTTTTGAATGTCAAAGCGGTACATTGTTTTGCATGGAAATTTATTGTTTTATATTGTAGGCCTGTAATTCTTAGGAATAACTCACTTAAATCTGTCCAAACAAGAGTCTAGTAAATATCCCGGGTGTGATAAAGTTTGAAACACTAAATCATAAATTATATTATAATAACTATAAATAATTATAAAAAATAATAATATAATAATTATGCATTTTATTCAATAATGTAATCAAATCAAAAACACTGAAATTTGCTCAGTCGCAGAATAGTCTCTGTCATCACTTTCAGTGTCTGATGACGAATTTCCCCATGAATCACTAGCGCTAAATTCTGCAAGTGATTCTAATTCACTATCGCTGTTTTCTAGCTGGTCCAAAACCGATTTTGACGGTGCTGTTTGGATGCCATGGACGTTCTCAAGTTTCCAGGCAGAAAGAATGGTAGAAAGAATGGTGAAAGTGCAAGCAGGGCAGTGGACAAAGCACTAGGTTCAAACCTGAGGTCAAATGATTTGACAAAGTAATGTAATCCTAACACATTACAATGTAGTGCGTGTGTTTATGTTTTGTACTTTTTTGAAATTCCCGCCAGCACCGCCCCCATGCGTTGCGGCGCTGGCAAGGAACGGAGCCCGGAACTCTGATAGATCGGGCAGAGGATCTGGCCGGGGGATACAGCGGGAGGACACTGCAGGATTGTAGTAACAAGGTAAGTGGATACTGCGGTGTAATCCCGAGTGTGGCTCGGGGTTACCACTTTTGGTACTGAATATTAACCCCGAGCCACACTCGGAATTCCCGCTAGGGAGGCTAAAGTGGTTGTTAAGGCACTTTCAAAAAAATAAGCAGCTGTATACCTGTTTCATAGCGATGCTCAGTACTGCTCGGCACTTTGAAAAAAAAAATATGTTGGTTTTGTGTTGCAGTTTGGGCACTCGGGCTCAAAAAGGTTCGCCATCACTGTCCTACTCCATTCATATAGTATAAAAAGGGTGAAGATAACATCAACTCTGCTGCAAATATGGGCTTCACTCCTATGGATGCAAGAGCCTGAGGCTACCAGTGTGAAAACTGTATATATCTGTGAAATATTCGGCAGGTACAAGTGAGCTTAAAGGGTCAGTCAATCTAAAAGCGATGGTGGAATCAAGCAAGATATAGATTACGCCATTTTCTTTCCTTCAACCACGGGTTCCTGCTGAACTAGGCGAATTTTGATCCATCTATGCCCAGCCTTAGTCACCCCTAGGTTCTTAGAATACTTGAAGCTTCTGATTTTCACATGCACTGAATTGCTCTTTTTTTGTTCTCCGCACTGAAAAATAGATTCAAGACCTAGTAAAGACAGTGTGACCCCCTTCTGGGGGAAACAAGGGTTGTACAGATCCAGAAACATAAAGTAATAAGATCCTAACTAATTCCCTGAGATATTACTAGGGTTTTAATGCTACTATTGTATAACCGACGAACACTGGAATGTGAAGTTTAAGTGTCTGACACTGGTGTTGCTGGTAATACTTTTACAATGTATTAGTCCTGAGTATTTGACAGAAATGTTCACTACCCTATTGTGGCCCTTCATTTTGTTTCCCCATATGCTCTTCATAGACTCTTCAGCTATCTTGGGCCTCTGTACATCTGCACAGGCAGCTGCAATTAATCAAGGTTTGTGAAATATTTTTGTTCCATATTTTAATTTTTTTTTTTAGCAATATGTTTAAAAATGTTTTCCCACAAACTGAACATGTAAGAGGCCCCATAAACCTGTTGCCAATTCATTGGGGGCCTCCCTTCAGATGTGGTGGGTCTTTAATATTGAAATGCTGGTGGCCAACATTTCAGTTACAACCTGTTGCTTTTCAAAATGCAACTTCATTGAATTAACAAAGTAAACTAACAGAGGGATCCTTTGGGCCATCAGTATTTCAGCATACATCAGTAATAAGGGTGTATTTCTTAAAATAGAGTTTCAGCCTCACAGTTCCTCGCTAACAACCACCACCACCCTGAAAGCCTAGAAAGGGAGTAAGTGAAGTGAGTAAAGTATATAGTTTATGAATAGAGTTTAACACCTAATTTCCCAAATCATGTCCCTTCAATTACATATAGGAAGCATTGTAAGAGCTCTACTTTCTGTTAGTATATGTAGATATAATGAGTGACAGATGGAGAGGCCTCTTGCTCTAGGCTGCATTAGAATTGACCTTGCCTTTTTGATTATCTTTATCCATTTTTTTACTTAGCTATCCAAATAGATTTGTTTTATGGACTTTACAATATTGTGTAATAAATGACTCCAGAAACCATAATTAAAGTAGCATCAAGTTTTGGCAAAAGTCTGGAAAAGGGAAATTTCTTTAGTTTATTGAGTGATAATTAACCCTGATATCCATATGCAATACGAATTAGAATATCTCACTAAACGTACATATTGCATAATATATCACATGGCTACCATTAAAAAAACATAATTGTCCGTCTAAACTACACTTCTTAAATCATCACTAGTTTAATATTACTTAGAAATTTCATGGGGTTTCCTAGGAAAAATCACAGTGAGCCATAGCCATTCATAATATTATTATTATTAATTTTATTATTATACAGGATTTATATAGCGCCAACACTTTGCGCAGCGCTTTACAATATAAAGAGAGACAGCAACAGTACAATTTAAAACAAGAGGTTTAGAGGGCCCTGCTCCTGTGAGCTTACAATCTAAGGGGGGGGGGGGGGCTGGTGAAACAAAAGGTAGGGACTGTGGGGGATGAACTGATGAGGGGAGTATTAAATTAGAATAAGGTCTAAATGTTGAAAGTATTGGCTAGCATTGTCAAATGGTTCTAAGAGGCTGACATATTCTATTTTTAGTTTAAAAAGGTTGATACAATTGGGCTACTGAACAAGAGTGAAACTCATACAGAGGAGGAAGACTTATTCTATCCTCGTGGAACTATTATTTTGGCTGTAAAACTCCCAGGCAGAACATGAGAATGACACAAAGGACTAATGCATTCCCCACATTCCAGTGTGCCTTGGCTTGCAGTCAGTTGGATGCTGTAATTTGCTCTCTCATCCAGTGCTGGATAAGCTCAGTATGTGTGGAGAAATAAAGCAAGCACAGTACCAATCTATTTACATGCTACATTTTTAATGTCTGTTAAGGCTAGTTTATTCTTGCTTTAAAACAAGGCTTTGGACACGCTTTGTTAAAGCTCTCTTAACACCAGTCAAAGCTCATGTCTTTGCTTCGGCTTTGCATCAAAAATTATACCCCATGTAGCCTTAGTGGTGCTTCAAAGAATCTTCAGAGCCTCAATAGAGCTCTATTACAAAGCTCATTTGAAGCTCGCTTGAAGCACCTGTGGCTTTTGAGAGGCTTTAATTCAGCTTTAACTTCGCTTTGTCTTGGAGAAATTGGAAGTGTGAGATATCAACACACACATAGGGCATCTGCCAAGCTTCCACAAATCTTCAAAAGAGCACCACCAAAGCTTCATCGAAGCACCCCCGAAGCACCAATGAAGCGTCATTGAAGCACCACTGAAGCATGAAAAACACATCATAAAATCTTGTTGAAGCAGTAGGAGCTAAAGGGCTCATTTACACTTGCTTCAGCTTCAACGCACATTAAAGCTCCTACCACCGTTTCAACAAGCTTTTATGATGTGTTTTTGATGCTTCAGTGGTGCTTTGATGAGGCTTTGGTGGTGCTTCAGTGAGGCTCTTTTGAAGCTTTGTTGAAGCTTGGCAGATGCCCTGTGTGTTTGATATCTCACCCCAGCAATTTCTCCAAAACTAAGTGAAGCTAAAGCTGAATTAAAGCCTTTCTAAAGTCGCAGATGCTTCAAACGAGCTTTGTCATAGAGTTCTATGGAGGATTTGAAGACGGTTTGAAGAACCACTGAAGCGACATGCAGTATAATTTTTGAAGCAAAGCAAAGCAAACACAAGGTGTAAACAGGACTGTAAGCCTACCATTTTATTTGGTGTCATGATCTTTGACTGGCGTTAAGAGAGCTTTAACAAAGCCTTGTTTTGAAGCAAGTGTAAAGTAGCCCTTAATGTGCATTGAAGCCAAAGCAAGTGTTAATGAGCCCTTAGTAAACCTGTAACCAACTTTCCTGATCTATGAACTATGCCTAGCACTGAGGAATAGAAATATTAAGGGGAAAAAATGACCTTGGAACAATGCTGCCTAAAATAAATTTGGCTATATGCATAAATGTACAAGATCTATATTGTAGAACAATTATCATCCTCCATGAATTCGTCCACAGAGTGGTGGAGGCATGATTGGTTGAATCTGGTTGCTAAGGTCGGTAGGAATGGTTCTTGCTTGAGATACTTGTAGGCATAAGGCTACATTAGTAACTGGGTTCTACTTGAGCTTATTGCCTTGTATTCAACACTCATTCTTTATACATTTTCAATTGTTTTCAGTGGAAGAATATTGTGGGTATGGATTAGATATACCTACAACTTCACCACACTCTTTACAGTGTTGCAGGCGACACTTAGGAAATTATTATTATAATCAACTTTGTACCACACCACCTACATCTGTCATGATTCCCCTGGTTTCAGTCAATAGACTGGATACTACCTTGGTTTATACTTTCACACAGACTTTTTCACAGATCTTAGCAAATGTGGTCAAATTTCACTCTGCAAAGAATACCCAATCGCAAGGAAAAAAACAAAAATTTTTTGTCGCAATGCTTGGATGATAAAAGTAAGCAGAGCTTTACCTCATTCACTATTGTGAGCCCAATTCACTTCGTCTGGGGAAAACTCTCTTGCAAAGTGCAAATTTCTTTGCAAAGTATTGCCTTTAATAAACCATCTCTAATAAGTCCTAACTTCTTACATATACACATACAAACATATGTACACACAGCCCCACACACACACACATACAGACCATTAAACATTGTGCACTGCAGAAGAATCCTACAATCATTAACATGCTCTTTAGTTTATTTGGTTCAAGGATTCTGTTATGGTTGTATCCTGGTGAACGAGGCGTCTGTACACAATATTATAGGAAATGTGGGCACAGCCTGGGGTAGCCCTGTGTCCATTCAAGGTCAGATCTGTGTCTGGAACTGGTGCTGAGAGGACTAAGATTTTATTAAGTCTGTCAGACCCTGACTAAGCATCAGCCGCAGGCTGCGTAGGCCTCACCTAGTAACACATGCAGCTCCTTAACATGAAAAGGTTTTTTAAAAAAAATAAGTTTGTCTTACGTGGATTTGACCCCATGCCTCATACTGATCTATTTAGTGTCAACACATTCATTCTTAGTGATAGCAAGCTCTACCTGCTTTTTTTTAAAAAAAGAAACTTGTCATTAGACAGCTGTAGAACAGATGGATTCTTCTATGATGGATGTTTCTTTTGAATTATCTTTAAAGAGGCTAGCTCACAAAAAATAAAGCAGTGTCCATCAGATCTGTTCAGCTGTCAGCACCTTACAGGATTTATGTTTCAGTAATATCATACAGTGTACAAGTCATACAAACAATATGGGTAATAAAAACTTGTTCTGAGAGAAGGAAGAGCCCACAGAGGAAAGGAATCTGCCCTGATGTAATGATACTTTCCCGACATGTTTACAAAGTAGCTGTTCCAAACAACTTCTTTAATTGAGTGTATCAGTAATTGCACAAGGAATCAAAGCATTGCTTGATACAAATGTTGCATTAGTAATTATACATATAGATCAATTGTTGCATTATACAATTTCAGTAATCTGACAGTGTATACCAGCCTTTCTCAACCTTTTCAATATGGAGGAACCCTTGAAATAACTTTCCAGTCTGAAGGAACCCTTGTTAAAAATGACTATATCTACAACTAATGATACATTAGCGTGATGGTCAGTGGGAAGAATGCTCCTTACACTTGTGGTCATTGGGAAGAATTACCACTTTACAGATAGCTAAAAAGATCAATGGTGTCAGTAGGAACCTATCTGTGACACAGAAATTGCACAATGCTCAAGGAACCCCTAGCAACCTCTGGAGGAACCCTAGGGTTCAATGGAACCCTTGTTGAGAAACCCTGGGGTATACTGTGAAAATTATTTCAAGCAATACCTGTCAAGCATCAGCACCTCAATCAGGTGCCATGGGCATTTTTAACCAGTTTGCAAATGTCTTCTTATGATCATGCAAAGATAGGCTTTGATCATGAGTTGAACCTTATGGCTGGATGAGGCTGTGGTCATTCCTAATGCATCATCTAGAAATCCTCAGTTATGTACTCCTGCTATAACTGTTTGCACTTTAAATGCACAGAAATGTTGATCAGATGAATTGTACCCTAAACCAGATAAGCCCCGTTTAGTGAATATTCTCAAGTCTAGTTGCTCTACTTGCAGATCATCCTGGCCTATGTTACTTAGCATTTTATTATTTTTGTTTTTACTGGCTTTATTAAAGAATTATGTCCCTTGCCACAAAAAATATTAGCATAATAGCAAAGGCATATGGACTTGAAGAGGACCATAAACATAGACAAGGGATAGCAGTTCATATACCCATCAACATTTAGATAGTTTTTAATGAAAGAACTTTCAAAACAAAAAAAAGTGTGCTCCTTTAACAAAAACACAGGACACTGTGGCCGGTGGAGTTGCGAGAATCCAAGTAGTGGGGGACTCGTGGAATTTACACATCTCTGCCACACTATGCAGACAGGCAGATGACAAACTTTTGTTCCTGGTGTAGCAATATATCTTTCTATATCACAGCTAGTTCAGTGTATGGTGAATCAGCATTATGAACTCTGTTCAGGGACAACATGCAGAATGCAATAAAGCTGAAGCCAGAAGTCATAAGCTGTACAAGTCGGTAGTTGAATGGTGTTTCTGGCTGTAAAGTGTGGCAGAGCAATGTACATCTCAAAAGTGGTTGCACCAAATTTGTAGATCCTTTAATGGATAGAACTATACGTTTAAACTTATTTCAGCTATTTATTTAGCCATCTCTCTGGATTGCCCATTTAAAATAACAAGAAAAAAAAATGAAAAAGAAAAACCTCCAATTTACCATTTTATTAACGGCACAACATTCAAATCCACAGTGTCCAGCATTTCCAATGTACTGTTACAAGCTGAGAAAGGTTAGAAAATATATTAAAAACAAAAAAACGGGGGGAAAAAGGGGAAAAGGGAGGAGTAGGGCATGGATCTCCTAGCCAAAAATTGGGTTGAGATCTAACCATAAACGGCTGTCACACCCTGTATGTGGTGGGGTTCACCTATAGGACCAATTCAATATGGCAAAATCCTGGTCAGGATAGTCCCCAACCGCTAAAGCAGGTCCATAATTCCCAGATAACCGGGAAAGGGATAACCCAGCAGCATGTATGGTATATGCAAAAAAGGATTTATTGTGAAAACAAAACGGACATAAACATTATAACAGTAGGGTGACACAGGACCGACAACGTTGTCTAAAATAACACCCCCGGGGGTGGCAACCATACTTTACCCATAATATGCATGGCACATGAACCAATCAATAGCGTGTGTCCCAGGAAACCCTTATGAAACAATCACCGACTCAGTGAAGTGTGGGCCATAGTATAAGGAACATCTGGGAATCTGCTACTGTAAAGATTGGTGATAAACATAATGACCAACACCGGATGAACTGAATAGAAATGTCCCATAAGTAAAGAAAAGTTTAAGTGTCCCAGGGTGGTAAACAATCAATGTCACCAGCCGCGTAGTTATGGATTATGGACCTGCTTTAGCGGTTAGAAAATATATTACCATTAATCTGGGAACAAAGCTTTTCTTTGTCTGCAGTTAGCAATGACTAAGGTGCTACAGCCAGGGTCTATAGAGATGTTTCATAGCAAACCCAAAACTCCAAAAAGTCCTTTCATATCAGCACAATCAACACAGAGATGTTTTGTCTTTAAAATGTAATACTTGATTAGTTTTTTCATTCACTATTACTTCTGAAGATGGATTGTCAAGCAGGACTTCAAGTATTGCTGGACACTTGAATTGTTTTTATTTTAATCTTTATAAATTGAACAAGAAAACAGTGTATTTTACTAGATCTGTTGGCATGCTAACTATTTCATATGACGTTCTGAGAGTATAGTAACCATAGTGTGTTATCAATAGCATAGTTAAATTCCCCCAATTGAAAACTGCCAAGCTGAATCATTATGATGTGTTTTTTCAAGGGGCTTCATGCTATCTGATTATACACTACATATTACTCATCATGGGTTGTTGGAACTCTTTAGAACTTGCTTCTTCTTAACAGTCTTTCTAGAGGTCCTGCCAAAGGGTGACAACATAGGCACTTGTGGTTAAGGTTTGCTTGACTCATCTGAAAATCAACAGTGAATGTATTATATGCTAAAGTTACTAATTTCCCATGGATCTCTGCCTTCTGCTGACCCCTGCCCTTGATGTTTAACAGGGTTCACGACATTTTTAAAAATTGTGTCATTTACTCATATAGTAACTACACAACTGTTAAAGTTATAATGTAACCTAATGTATAATCTTATACTTTGGTAAACTTGCCACTTTGCTATTTTACTGAAGATAACAGATTCTCTTTATGAAGCAAACTTTGGTTATTATATACACCTAAAGCGCTAAAGAAAATGCGTCTTTTTTTTTTTGCTCTGCTGGGCCAAAGGAGAATTGGACTTTTGTTGCAGGTATAAAGTGCCTACACACACCTGCAGCAGCCTTTCAAATCCCTCCTGTCATGGTTGAATGCCAGGCCTTTATGATAAAAATCCAACATTTGGAGGTGAGACATAGTGCTGGCACTTGCTACTAAACCACAGACAAATGCAAGTCCAATCACTATGCTGGACTACTTCACTGGCCAATAGGAATGTACAGAAGGCAAAAGGGAAATGGGGGGTTGCTTTAGAACTATCAGGAAGATCAGAATGGTTGGGGATGGGATGATTTGGAAGACTGTTGCAGACTTGCCTGCACTTTTTGTCTTTTCATGGCAGAGTTTCTTTAAAGTTAAAGGCCTACAATTAATAGCATAACAAAAAGAAAACATATGTTCAGTAACTCATAGCAACCAGTAAGATATCATTATTCAGCAATTTTGTATAGCTATATCAGCAAATTATTTGCTACTATGAGTTAGAACACTTGGAACCTTATAAGAAGTCTTATAAACAAAGACCATTGTGTTTGTGCATAATGTGTTACAGTACTTACTTGAGAGATATTTTGAAGCTGTGGTCCCTGACCAGTATTTAGCTTGCTAAATCTTTATCTCAGGCCTTTCAGCAGATTCTCACCACTTATTTGTCTGAAACACCTGCTGCATTATATAAGTTATATTAGCATAATGATAAGTGTAGTTCTCTAATAGACATTGTTTCGTTCAAATGCTTTACAATGTCATATTTTTATGATTTCAGTGGCTCACAGTCCTTTATTACATCTGAATGTAGCTCCCAAGCTGACAAAGCCTGAAGACCACTGATACAAAGTATATTTATGCTCTAAGTAACCATCAACAGCGCAAAGGAACTTGATGAGCTCTTCAGCTGTGAAGTTTCATATGAAAATGCAACCTTTATGACCCAGAGAACAGTTTGGTGCCTCATTTAGTTTAGTTTTTCAGCTACATAGAGGAAGTCTGAGAGCCACTGGGACCTAAAAAACATCAGTTTGACATATTCTAGAGTTAAACTATATGGGTGATTGATGTCTTCTACTACTGAGAAATTTAACCACTTGTTCACAGTCACCTCAATTTTAGTACTTTGATTTCATTTTCAAATTTAAGAGAACCTGTGGTGATTGAAATTGTATCCTTTGTTTACTACCAACTGAGTTACTATAGAGAAACAAGCATAGGAAATGCTGGGGCCTATAACCTGCATCCTTTTTCAATATCAGCAGCTCATTAAGTAGTAAGGATGACAGCCATGGAGTTTGTACTTTAGAAAACACATTAGCAATGGAAGCCCCCATACTTCTGCCTGAGAGGGGCAAAAAAAGCAACTGTCAGCAAAGGTTTAAAGCTTATTACCAAAAATAACCCTAGCCTAAAATGATCCATGTAGCTTAGCCCTAAATTTGGAGGACTATAATAGCGAACTTTTGTTTTAAAGGACAAATGCTAAAGTCCCGTTCATTACCAAATTGTTTTGTATTTTTATGCCCACATGCCCCAGCTGTGAGACTTTGATAAATTGATCTCTTTGTGGCTCATAACTCCCAGGACCTGTCCTGGCTCTGTACAATATCTTCGAAGTCTCACTATTGTGACCCTGAAACAGAGAACAATTCTAGCGTGCTTGTGCAAACACCCTGAGCACTTCCTTTGCTGCATCTTTCCCACACTAAGCAGAAACACAGGAAAGGCTCCAAGAAGCTAGGTGGAAATGCAAGAACCATCAGGAACAATCTCAGCAGAGATCCGGAGTCCCAACACTTCCTCTCTGATTCAGTTGGCACTTTCTGAAAAATGACTCCATTGCCAGGTAGCTCTATGCTCTCTAAGAGTATTGTCCTGCACAGATGCACTTGACTGTGTAATAAAACTATTTCACTTTGTATATTATATGCTTAGAACTCATTAATATCAATCAAATATTTCAATCCGTATGGAAAAGCCAGGGACAGCAATTCTGAAAGACACTGTGGGGTTCATTTACTAAAACTGGAGAGTGCAAGGTTTGATACAGTTGTGCATGTTAGCCAATCAGCGTCTAACTTCAGCTTGTTCAAGTAGGCTTGGTTCAGTGCATTTAAGGTTACCTGCAAATGCTCTAAAAGAACATTTTAATTGAGAGCTGTGTAATTTTGCCACACCTACAATCTGAATAAAAATTAACCAAATTTTGCCTGTCTCCTGTTTCTTTTCATTGCTAAAGAAGTCAAAAAGCCCACACATATATACACTATATTACCAAAAGGGATGCCTGCCTTTACACGCACTTTAAAGACATCCCAGTCTTAGTCCATAAGATTCAATATTGAGATGGCCCACCCTTTGCAGCTATAACAACTTCAACTCTTCTGGGAAGGCTGTCCACAAGGTTTAGGAGTGTGTCTATGGGAATGTTTGACCATTCTTCCAGAAGTGCATTTGTGAGGTAAGGCATTAATGTTGGATGAGAAGGCCTGGCTCGCAGTCTCCACTCTAATTCATCCCAAAGGTGTTCTATCAGGCTGGGGTCAGGACTCTGTGCAGGCCAATCAAGTTCCTCCATCCCAAACTCGTTCATCCATGTATTTATGGAACTTGCTTTGTGCACTGGTGCGCAGTCATGTTGCAACAGGAAGGGCCATCCTAAAACTGTTCCCACAAAGTTGGGAGCATGAAATTGTCCAAAATGTCTTTGTATGCTGACGTCTTAAGAGTTCCCTTCACTGGAACTAAGGGCCAAGCCCAAGCCCTGAAAAACGATGCCACACAATAACCCCCCTCCACCAAATGATTTGGACCAGTGCACAATGCAAGGTCCATAAAGACATGGAGGAGCGAGTTTGGGGTGGAAGAAATTGACTGGCCTGCACAGAGTCCTGATCTCAACCTGATAGAACACCTTTGGGAAGAATTTGAGCGGAGACTGTGAGCCAGGCCTTCTCGTCCAACATCAGTGCCTGACCTCACAAATGCGCTTCTGGAAGAATGGCCAAACTTTCCCATAGACACACTCCTAAACATTGTGGACAACCTTCCTAGAAGAGTTGAAGCTGTTATAGCTGCAACGGATGGGCTAGCACAATATTGAACCCTATGGACTAAGACTGGGATGCCATTAAAGTTCATGCACTTGTAAAGCCAGGCGTCCCCAATACTTTGGTAATATAGTGTATCTTCCTTCAAATCAATCCAAATGTGATTTGATTATGTTTTCTGACACACCTGGAATGCACCCCCTTCTCCTATGTGGTATGGACATTGTGGATATGGTAAGGGATGTGTGCCTATTTTTAATTAATGGGTAATTAGGGTACTTTGGGAGAAGACAAGTATACACAGCTAAATTCTTTTAGAGTCTGCTAAAAATATATTGTGATTTGCTCAGGGGAGCAGGGTTTAATAGTAATTGTGCAATGTACTCTGTAAATCCCAACAGTCCTGGATATGTCCTACTGTAACCAGTTACTGTATATGGAATAAGGAACGTCATCGCTCAATCACTTCAGGGCACTGGCCTTTCAGGAATATGACATTTTCTTATGACTTTCACCTCCAGCACAAATAAAGTATGAATTGCATTTGTTCTCATAAAAAGGTAAGGTAAAGGTAACAATGCAGGACATGGCAGCAACCATTGTGTCATTACATCCATCATTTCATAAAAAAACATATTTCTACAGATGAGTCTGGTGTGTTCAAAACTGTGAAACTAAAATGATAGAGGGCTGGGGATGGTCCAGACCCCGAAGTAATGATTTCAATGAACACTCTCTAGCACAACTGAAAGTGGATGCAATAGCAGCCGTAGGACAATGTACATAACTATGCATAGCCCCTCAACTAAACTCATAAGATAAATGATGATAATGTATCTTCAGTGGGAAAAGATTATTACTGCACTAAACTTTCAAAATTAATATAACATTTTACCATCTATTTCCCAGCTGCTGT
Source organism: Glandirana rugosa (assembly GCA_018402905.1). Taxonomy (NCBI): domain Eukaryota; kingdom Metazoa; phylum Chordata; class Amphibia; order Anura; family Ranidae; genus Glandirana; species Glandirana rugosa. The sequence continues at coordinate 58,325 of BLSH010066420.1, read as the reverse complement.
TCAGAAGTTTTAGTTAAACATTTACTGGAGCAATTAAAATAAAGTTTTAATGATAAACTGAATGACAGCATAGCTCAGTTTCCGAAGAAAGCTTTATGGAACTAATGTCGAAATACAGCTGTATATAAACTAGGTTTTGCTCTTAGTTGCTCATTTCTATTGCTTTGCTCTTCATGCACACAGGACTTTAAAAAAACAGCCAAAAAACGTCAGTAGCTTATCAGGGAGGGATGTTTTCAGCTTTTACGTTATATTACCGCAGTTTTTTCAAATTTTTTCCCGTTTTTAAAGGGCCAGCATTTTTTATTTTTTCTTCAATTGGTCTAAAACGTCCAAAAACATTGGGGATTGACGTCTTTGAGCGTTTTTTGGTGTTTTTGGACGTTTTTAAGTGTTTGAACATTTTTACAGCTGAAAACAGTCCAAAAAAACCCTATGGTCTTGGGTTTTTTTACAGCTCAAAAACGTCACTGCTAAAAACAGTTGATAACAGCCTGTGCGTGCATGAACACATAGGATAACATGATGGAGGGTTTATTGACTGTAGAAAAAAACGTCTGCAGCTGAAAACAGTCAAAAAACATCCTGTGTGCATGAGTTGAAATTCTTTGAGGTGCTTTAAGGGTGATGATTACATATCAGCTGAGATAAGTAGGCCCAATAGTGGAAATCTGATCATTCAAAAAAAGTCACAGATAAAACTGATCCCCAAGAACAATACAGTTCTGTGTGATCACATAACTATACTCTACAAATGTGTTGTTTCGGGGCAAATGTGCTATTAACAGAACAAGGTTGTATATTTCTACTTGATTTGTTTAGTTAAAAATTTAGAAGTGAGAATCAAATCAGTAAAGAAGCAGGTGAAATGTCAAGGTGCATTTTTTTTTTTCAATTCTCCTGAGCATACAGTATATACAAGCAGATTGTTCCAATTTAACCACTTCAGCCCCGGAAGGATTTCCCCCTTTAGGACCAGAGCCCTTTTTGCGATTCGGCGCTGCATCGCTTTAACTGACAATTGCGCGGTCGTGCGACGTTGTACCCAAACAAAATGTGCGTCCTTTTTTTCCCACATATAGAGCTTTCTTTTGGTGGTATTTGATCACCGCTGCATCATTTCTGATCACCACTATAAACAAAAGAAGAGTGACAATTTTGCAAAAAAACCCAAATTTCTTACTTTTTGCTGAAATACAAATCCAAAAAAAAAATATAAAAAAACATTTTTTTTCATCGGTTTTGGCCGATTTATATTCTTCCTCATATTTATGATAAAAAAACTCGCAATCGGCGTTTATTGATTGGTTTGCGCAAAAGTGGTTGCGTTTACGGATGATGAGAATTCATTTCTGGGATTTTTTTATTTTTTACTAGTAATGGCGGCGATCTGCGATTTTTAGCGGTACTGCGATATTAGGGCGGACATGTCGGAACATTTTGACACTTTTTTGGGACCATTGGCATTTATACAGCGATCAGTGCTATAAAAATGCACTGATTACTGTGTAAATGCCATTGGCAGTAAAGGGGTTAACCTGCAGGGGGCGCTCTAAGGGTTAACTGTGTTCCCTGGGTGTGTTCTTACTGTATGGGGGCTGCCCTAACTGGGGAAGGGAAGTGATAACAGCTTCCATGTAAAGGAAGGCTGTGATCACAGTCCTTCCCCCCCTCACAGAACGGAGGTCCGTGTTTACTTACACGGACCTCCGTTCTTTCACGAATCCGCCGCACCCGCTCCCTGGCCCTCCCCGGACACAGTGAGCATGCGGGAGCGCCTCCGGCGGCGCGCACTCACTGTGCGCGATCTGGCAGCCGCCGTCGTATGACGGCGTTTTGCCTACAAGAGCCACTCTGTCGCCGTCAAATGCCGATCAGCGGTCGGCAAGCGGTTAAAGGGAATAATATCATTTAGGATTACCTCGATTTCTAAACTGAGGATTCTCTACAAATCATGGATATTTATGGGAATAAAAAATGATGAATAAACAATTCTGGTTTGATCATTCCTAAAATTCACTTAAAAGGCAACAGTTAAAGCATTATTACACCCAAAAGCAGTGACTGCCCACTAATCCATGCGCCGCCCTAATCTCCATGCAGGGCGCCAGATGCATGGATTTCAATGGGGTTTTTTTTTTTTAGAAGCACATGATTAGAGCCGGAGGCTCAAAAAGGGTGTGCTCTGCGCCCGGAGCCCACCCTCTTGTGTGACATTAGCGATTTAATATTCACTAATGTCTTCCTGCTTCTCCTCCCAGCCAATAAGGAAGTGGGTCATGAGACCCAATTGGCCAAGGAGTCTTAGGACTTCCAGCCAATTGGGTCTCAGGACCCACTTCCTGTTCGGCCAGGAGGAGCAGCAATGGCCCGGCTCTTCCCTCCGCAACCTCCTCTCCGCACCTCCCCACATAAGGTAAGGCCATGGATCCGGGGAGGTTAGCGCCGGGGGGGCTTGGGGGTTAATGCGAGTGAGGGGGGGGGGGGTTTGGTTACCTGACCCCAAAATTTCAAGCACCAGCCCCCACTGCCCAAAAGTAAACATTTATTATATTCTTAGAAGTGTGGGCTGCATTTTTCTTTTTCAGGCTTTCTTTGTTCTATTTTCATCTGGTGATCCTGCCAGTAAGTCTGCTGTTTTTAAAAAGAACAAGCTCTCTTGCAAATGTATCATTTATTAGGTTAAGACAAACCCTTTACCACTGACAAGGGTGCTTACAATGATCAGCTTTTATTTATTTATATAAAACCTTTATCCCAAAAGGAAAAATAAAAATGTTTGCGCTAAATGGTTATAAAGTATTAGCTGGAGTTTGGCTTTAATCCGTTAGTGTATTTAAATCTACTAGTACAACTAACACTCCCCTCCCCCCAGATTGACAATGCTGCTGTCCAAAGGTGCCCCTTGTGCTCCTTCAAGACTGGAGGCCCTGTAGTATAGGAGGTGTGTTACTGGCCAGATCACCAGGTGAAAACAGAGGAAAAAGGCCCAAAAAAGAAAAGGAATGCAGCCACCACATCTAAGAATTGGTAAACTGCAATATGTAACGTTTGTGGTTTTGAGTTTAAAGTGATTGTAAAGTCTCGTTTTTTTTTCTATAAAAATAAGAAAACATGGTATACTTACCTGTTATGTTGCAGAAGATTTGCACAGAGCAGCCCAGATCCTCCTCTTCTCAGGTCCCTCTTCGGAGCTCCTGGCCCCTCCCTCCTGTTGAGTGCCCCCACAGCAAGCAGCTTGCTATGGGGGCACCTGAGCCGAGCTGCAGCTCCGTGTGTCCATTCAGACATGGAGCTGTGGTTAGGCCCCGCCCCCTCTCTCTCCTGATTGACTAACTGACTTTGATTGACAGCAGCGGGAGCCAATGGTGCCACTGCTGTGTCTCAGCCAAACAGGAGGGAGAGTCCCGGATGGCCAAGACACTTGTGGACATCGCTGGACAGAGATGGGGCTCAGGGAAGTATTAGGGGGGCTGCTGCACACCGAAGGCTTTTATCTTAATGCATAAGATTGCATAATCATTAAGATATAAAACCTTCTGACTTTACAACTCCTTTAACTCCACTTTAACTTACAGAGTGTAAATGAAAGTTTCAGATTTTCTAAAAGTAAAATTTGAAGCCTGGACTAAATTCTCTTATACTTTAGATACTCCAACAGCAAGATCTTCCTGCCACGATCCTCAAATATGAGTGTGTATTTGGAAATGGCGCTGTCTCATTAATGAAAAATTATTATTTTCTTGAGTATATTAATTATGTTAATAAAAGTGCAGATGTGCAAAAATAATGAGTGGAAAATGTAGTTACTGTAGTTTTCAGACATGTTTAGAAGTCCAAAGAATTTCAAATACCTCAAAAAAATTAATGCCTAAAAAATGCCTAATGCCTGAAAAGTGCCTGAAAATACCGAGTAAGTAAATCGTATATAAAAGGACTGTGAAATATTAATAACTTAGTAGAAAATGTGTAAAAATAAATTATAAATAATAGGAGTGTAAAAGATATATAAGTGAGTAGAAAATATATAAATAATAAGTCCGTGTTAAGGACTTCCCAAATACTATAAATGAACTACTTGTTAAAAGGTGAGTAATAAAAACGTGTAGACGTGAAAATAATTGTATTAATTATATGAGTTCTTTTATTATTAAAAAGTAATTACTCTGTCGCGGTAAAGGTTTATGTGTGAGTATAAACTCCTAGCACCGTCCTTCTAGAACGACAACCTCATAGATTTCATATTCTCTTAAATCAGGTCCGAAGTTTAAAATGAAAATCTTTTAGACTTTGAAAGTAAATGTGAGACATTCAATTTCACCTCAATTTCCTCAACATTTCAGTCTTCCAAAATATAGAATTACTAATACGTTAGAATACGTAAT